>DWNE01006114.1:0-13351 GCA_018249875.1 Cecropterus toxeus | reverse complement strand
TTAACATCTACAAAATATGTTTTATCCAGATTTTTAACACTCTTAGTTTAGAAATTGGAGGTGGGGGGGGGCACTCATTTTACCGCTTTGAAAGGGATTATCTCTCAAACAATCGACTTTGAAAAAAAATGATTTTAGGTATCTCAATGTAATTTTAAAGACCTTTCTATAGATACCCCACACGTGTATGTATGATGAAAAAAAAATCAGTTCCATGTATGGGGAGCAGCCCTTAAATTTAATATATTTTTTTATGTTTATACCAAATTCGGAAAGCAGTTAACAGAATACACTTACCTACCAAGTTTCAACTCTATAGTCTTAATAGTTTCAGAATAAAATGGCTGTGACATACGAATCTATAAGGGTTCCGATTTTTGCCATTTGGCTACGGAACCCTAAAAATGCCGCCCCTGCCCACTTGAATTTATTTTTAAGGTAAATCCTTAAGGACATAATAATAATAAAAGTATACCTTCGATTTTTCGTTAGTTTACCCATGTTAAGCAGACACTGCCACTTACGGATAAATAATCAGCTATAAAGATCAGGTCTCCTACAAGGAGTTGACAACAAATGTGTTGACTACGACAGTATCATATTATTTTGTGTCTATTTCAAAATTGCAGTGAACGCAGTAATATAAATATTTATTCAAATCACGACAAGGAAAAAGCGAACGACCACGCTCCTTGCAAACGCTAAACGTTTTGCTAAACATATTGTCGAATGTGTGCATCAGCTTGTAAGCGGTAAACGATGAATGAATAGCTAAATAGATGATAATTGACGACCGACACATTTTATATTAGTCTCGTTTAATATGTAAGAACACGATTTCCGCTTGTTGATTTATCTTAATGCTCGGAAGTTGGGATGTAAAACTGTACTCCACTCTACGTTTGGAGTAATCATTCAATCAAGGGAAAGGGTTCAATTTAACTTTAGATATAGGATTTTAGTTTGTCTGCTTGATGACTTTTCTAATTTAACGTTTTTTTCTAAGGTCTTGGCTAAGGATTGCCAAACCTAATATCACTGATGTAACGACTGTATGAAAATCAAGTAATCCTTTAGATGAATTTCATACATATTCACTCTAGTCCATTTACACCTAAGATTGGTGTTGCCTTTTTTTTTTATCGAGGTAACCTTCAAAAGGTACCCGACGCCGTTGGAGCAAGTCCGGAAGCCCATTTTTAGTCGCCTCTTACGACCGGCAGGGGATACTGTAGCCCTAATTGTAGTCTCGGAACTACAAGGACAAAGCTTGGTGTAGTCTAACCCGCACACCTCTGTTGAAAGGCACCCTAAACGTGACTTTGGGTGTAAAGAGGAGCTAAAGAGATAATCAAAGTTATAATAGTCAAGTCACAAGACTAGTGCCTATCCGAGCGACGGTCATGTGCTCATTCCATAGGCAACGTTGTTGTATTTCTGTGTGCACTAATATTAGAGTTTTTAGTCCGTTGGACATTTGCCAGGCCTTAACGGTCACGTGAAACGTTTAATTTACAAAATTGTGTTTATTTATATTCAGAGAAAAGCAATACATTCCGTAATATTTGCATGTAGAATTCTGGAACGTCTTAATGTCGCGAAAATGTTTATACTAAATGAGTTTAGAAAAATATATATTAGACGTTTTGACGGCTGCGGCTCAAAGTAGAAGTAGGAATTTTTAACGCTATTTTGAATTGATCAGTACCGTGGTATAATGGGTTGTAGTCATGGCTTAATTTATCAGAGCTTGTGCAAAAATGTATTTTTGTACTGATATGATATGTATATTAAGATAATTTATATCAGTTTATAAAAAGTGTATGCTTATGCTAGATATGCAAGTACCTACGTTAATGCAGTAGGTATGTAGCATTAACCTCAAATAAGTATTATCTTGGTGATAGATTACTCCTAACCTTTATGAGTTGTAGAGCTTCACAGCAACTTGACCTCGCTATTTGCGCCATAGTTAGCTTAGTATTCAAGCCACCGCAGTAATGTAGATACTTTATTTAACTATTCAGTATGTTGTCTTCATAAATGAGCATATTTCAACTAACAATGTTCAAAACTTGGCTCCCGAACATTGTCCTGTTGACAAAAATGATTTCTTTCCATTTATAAGCGCTTTACATAAATAGGTGTAATAGGTATCATTCATCATGCTAGTTTCTTTGTTTCTTCGATGTTCATAGTGTCTTAAATGATCTCGGAATCATTGTATGAAATTAACAAAAGGAAATATTTTTTAAATGGTAGGTAATAATTGCAAGTAAATGAGAATGCAATCTATTTTTTTGATAGGTGGCAACAGCCGGCTAATATAATTATGATAACAATAATTTCCCAAATAGGATTTAGGTCATAGCTGAGGTCATAGTACTCGTAAGCGTTGCTTGTACTGAGAGCTGTGAGACACTTCGTGTTAATCTTTTTATTATTACACTTTATAAATCAGAAAAGATCAATTAATGCTGATAAATGCGATGGATTAATAATGATAAAAAACAGTGTTCCATAGCATGTCTGTCCTAGCGTTAATGGAAGTGGGCTCAATTTTGTATTTAAGATCGTCTACCGTCACGTCATTTTTAATGTTATAATGGTATAAAAATAAAGAAATAACTTCCTATAAATTAGACAAAAACAACAAACAATAAAAATTAGAAATGACACAGCCACTAAACAGATTTTGTTCCGATGGTGGTTACCATACATTCGTTCTGTTAGTGGTTACCATCTATTCGTTTCGATGGTGGTTACACGAATGGCTGATTCAAGCGTTTCCCAATTGGTTAATTGGGAAGCGTTTGAATCAGCCACTCGTGCTACTGGCGATTACCAGCGGGCTACTCTTGGCGGGCAGATCCAAGTGCGTTGGCGGGCCACACTGTGGGCTGCTGGCTTTGGGTTGGACAGCCTTGTTCCATATCAAAACGTAACAAACCCTACATGTATTCCAGGCCGGAATCAGCCGAGACGGCGGAATTCCGCGTAGAGTGCGGCGACGTGATCCTAGTGGCGACGGATGGCGTGTTCGACAACGTGCCGGAGCCGGTGTTGCTCGCGGAGATGCGGCGCGCGCACGGCACCGACGCGCAGCGGCTGCAAGCCGTCGCGAACTCGATCGCGTGGATGGCCCGCAACCTGTCCTTCGACGGCTGCTACATGTCGCCGTTCGCGAAGAGCGCGCGACAGAACGGCATCGATGCTATCGGTATGTATCTGAACTGCAACCACCTCTTCGACGGTTGCTTCATGTAGTCGTTCGCGAGGACCGCGCGACAGAACGACATCCATGCTATTGGTACGTATCTAGACTGTACTGACGTATCCAGAAGGGCTCTAAGCTTAAGTCCCTCACCCTAAATCTAAACGGAAGTACGGAAGTTCATTCGTAAACTTCAAAGAAAGACTAGCTTACCTAAACGAATATTCTGATTATGAATCAGTGCTGTTCAACATGTATTCGGAGTCATGCTCATGTGTGGTCATAGCAGTTACTATCAGGAATTTATATGGAACTCTGTCATGTATGTTTTTTTATATTGTTAAGTAGTAATCATTTATTTCAAACTGCAGTTTGAAAAACACATGTATGGCTGGATCTATCATGACGAGACTTCATCAAACTAATTCTGTTGGGATTTTGACAGCCTTTAATTTAACTTTGATATGACCAAGTCGTGAGCAATACAGTTTTTACCATAAGGGCACACGGGGCCAGTGCTCATCCTCAGAGGGCCCTGAAGGACCGCCTATTTCTCTCACAACGAATTAGATATTGTCGTTTTTTTTTTGGTCGTCAAGTTAGATATTATCGTTTTTCTTTGTTTTGCCAACTAAAATTTTTGATTACTTTTCATTCTAAAAGGGCCCCAAATTCTTGGGTGCCCAGGGCCCCTACATAGTCTAAGACGGCTTTGGTCATTAGTGCAAGCTTTTTGCATTAAAATAATAATGTGGGAAATTATTGCAATGTCGAATTAAGTAATGATTTATATATATTTTAAATAGCATTAAAAATTAATAATAATTTAACTGTTTGCAGGTGGAAAACCAGACGACATAACGGTGCTACTCGCAATCGTAGCGCTATGAAGATGTCATGTGATTTATGTAAATTGTACACACGAGGTTTAGGAACCGCTTTCAAAATTAGCTGTAAAAAACGACACCAAAAATATGCAACTTTGGTAATATTAGTACATCCACGTCATATTATAAATTACTGAGTTGTTTTTTATTGACTTCATAGATATTTATTTCAGGAATTAAAATTATAGGAACAAAGATGTCTCTATTTTTAACTGTTAGTATGACAAAGAAATTTTGAAATGCAAATTTAACCGAACAAAAGATAATTTAAATAAGAGGTTAATACACGGATTATACAGTTCACATCACATTCAATTTGACTATATGAATTGAGTAATTTATAATATTGTGATGACACTAATAAAATTAAAGGCGATTATATTGTAATGTTGCGGTCATAGTGTAATTGTTTCGTAGAGCCGTAGCAAGATCTGAATATGATTTGTGATTTAATGACAGCCTAAACACTAGTCACCCTGGTGATATTGAGATGTGTGTTCGTGATTTACTGTCATTTGCTTGTATCACAAGAGTTTACGCTTCTGTGTACGACGTCTTGCAGTCGTTCCGCGTATAGGAGACACTTAGTAACTAGTTACTGACTAAACAATATGTGACAAGAATTGGTACTTATTCCTTTATTTGCCACGATGGTACGGAGACAGTATATGTATTTGGGGTGAGAGGATGTTTGTGCAAACCAATGTTGCCATTTTTTTACAATTAAAAGTTCGATTTAGATGCAGTTTTCAGTCATGGTTTTATGACAGTAATAAATAGATGTGCAATATGTAAAGTGAGTACTAACTTATGGATATCAATTTTTTTCTTAACTTATAACTGGACCTCTTAAATTTTTCGTCATAGTATGCGTTTCCTAAGTATTTATAAAATACAAAAATTAAATACCATCATAATACAATGCGAGTAGATGTAAAAGTGTCACTGATGGCGTGTAGCGAAGCTAAATGTTTAATGCATTTACTATCTTAAAAACGGGAGCGTCGCTTCTGTTTAACCAGTTTGTTGCGTGCCGTAACAAATACAACGATTGTTGCTAGGCAATTTGTTAGTACTTCATAGCTTCCACTCCAAACAAATCTATTAACATTGATGCATTTTATAACTGATTGGGTTTTATATAAGTCGCATCCGTTTTGTCGTGTGCTCGGACAACTGTATAGACTAATCGTACGCAAAGTGTTTTAAAAGCATTTGTTAATTGCTGTTGTATTCAGCTTAAATTGTTCGTTGCGCAATTATAATTTACGTGTAGTGAAACATCTGAAATGTGTAATTGTTTTTAAGTATGATGATATTTTTGCTCTTTCAAAGTGGGCTTTCATTTCATGATGGGTTGATCAAGGGAATTCGTATGTAATGTAATGTTTTAATTTTGAACATTTGTTATGTAGTTAGTGGAATTAAGAATTGCGATGCGCATCGCTTCTTAATATTATCACATATTTAACGTCCACATTATAAATTAATGTTCGAGACCAGTAAGTATGTTATAAAAGCAAATGTTCCTTCAATTAAAAGTAATCAAAAATTAATTCCGATTTATTACATTACATATGAATGCACTTGGGATATCCTCAAGGATTTAAAATTCGACTTATTAATAATATGTTTTTGTATGGGATTGATGTTTGGGACGTGAGGAACCGTGACTTTGTTTATTAAAATATATGTAACTGACGATTCATTTGATTTTCAAATGTTTCTAAATAAATTTTGTGTGTATTGGTGTTTGAATGAAGACTGATTACTAGTTTTACTGTTGTTGTTTCTGTGAACTTGCGAGTTACAAACCGTTGTTGTTCTTTTTGTGAATTTTAAACGTTTTAATTTCTTTTTCTATATTTTGTAATCGAATTGAACATTATGGTGTAATGGAAAATTTAGAGAAATACATAGAAATACCAGTTCCATTTTGTAATTAACAAAATTATAATTAGTCTGAAGTACTTATGATAAATAATAGTGATTTGAAATATTTTTTTCCGTAACATATGAATATATTTAGAGCAACAAGCCTACTTCAGATTATTTGATTACAGTATAACAAATATTGATTGCAAAAATTATAAGTGTAGCTAAAATGGCGATTTAAATAAAATATTTGCAATTGCGTTGTTTCCAATAACGCCAATGACACACATTTTTATCATAAATGTAATTAAAAATAAGATAATATGAAGATAACGGTTAATGTACGCTATTTTTGTCAGTGTCATTAAAACCAAAACATACTCTGAAAACGTTTTGGCGTCTTTTACAAATTGTAATTTAGAGTTTTTGTTCTCATCCTTAGTTTTTCAATTCAGGACTATTCTATCAAACAATTCGAATAAACAACGAACTAAACTGGTTCCAAGTAGCCGTATTATAAACATACAGCTAATTCAAGTATTTAATATATTGTACAATACTAGAAGCAGCAAATTCAGAAAACTCCAAATAAATTATGTAGAGCAATTACAAATAAATAAATTATCACATAAGATAACTGTGTTTCATGTAATGCCCAAGTCAACCTTTTGTTTTATTACCTTCGAAAGATTTATTCCTATTATGTGACCCCTTTTTATCCGCCTGAAGTAGCAAACGAGTATGCAGTCCATCTGATGGTAAGTGGTAACCGTGGACATCTGTAAGCAACTTCATATAACGTAGGTTCTAGCTGAAGTCAATCACACTTGCGTTGCTACTCCTGAGGAGTAAAATGGCCTCATATATAAGTGATCCGGCAACCACACCCTTCCACAAAAACGCAAGACCTGCTTCACGCTAGAAATAGGTATGTCGGTGGTTATCACCTTGGTCGAACTACACTGATTCTACCACGTAGTAGAATGGTAGACTTGACGTGTTTTATGACTAACATTAATTACACAAGTTTTCTTTGAACTACTTTCAGTTAGAGTTCTCGAACACACTTATCAAGTGTAGATTCGTTGAGACATCATATGTTCAATTATTTCATTATTTCATACTATCTATTTAAATGAAAAGCTTCATGTTGGTTTCAAGTTATTTATATTCACCTTTAACATTATACCTTATTCCTAACAGCCTCCATCTTTATTGTACATCCCACAAGTTCATGTAAACACAATTCAATAAATGGAATTGGTAATAATAAAAACATTGGAATCCTGAGTCATTTTGTGCAACTACTAAATTACAATGTTTAAAGGGCATAAAATAGGGAAACTAGTTCTATTTTAGTTAATTTATATTTCATTCACATTTAATAGAACACTTAGATAAAATATATTATGATTTATTATGTAGTAAAATATGTATGTGGATATTTACACAAGTATTTATCGGTTGCGATCGTTGGCGTCGTCGCGTCGCCGCCAGTCGAAGCCGCCGGGCCGCACGTTGGCTAACTCCGGGAGGGGTACGTAGTCTGGGTGTTCCGGGGGCGCGTCGAATAACTTTTTACTGAAAAATTTGTTAGTTGAAGTAACATCAACATAAAACACTTAACTGGTTACTATCGTATTAGGTTAAAGCGAAAACTGTTTCAGCAAATATTCCATGAAGTACTCATCATACTATCTTTTGATTTCAAGGGTAACACTATATTATATGCACGCAGATACTTAAAGTATCCGATTGAAGTAGCAAATGAGGATGCAGTCTACCTGATGGTGATTCCTGCCATCCATAGATGTCTGTAAATAGTGGTCTATGACCAGATATGAAGAACACAAATGCGTTGCTATTCTTGATGACTTAGATAATCGCCTAAAATATGATCAATATAAATGAGGCGGCATCCACACAGTTCCGCCAAAATGCAAGAACTGCTTCACGCTAGAAACAGCTGCGGTAGTGGTACCTCTCAAGGCGAACAATATTGGTTGGCAAAGTATAATGGTCTTTGATGTTTTTCTTAAAAGTGAAAACCATGTTTCATCAAAAAATATTTCCATGAATTCATACTTAATGATAATGATAGTCATGTTGCTCTTATGACCCTGTGGTCTATACATATATACATTTTGACTTCATAACATATGGTTCAATGTGGATGTCTTTCTTGACCTATTACTATTATGCAATAGGTGTTAACACATGTTACACACATACAGTTATATTGCATAATTAAAATCTTGTCTTTTCTTGTAATTTTTAACTAGTTTATGTTATGAACATAACTATAACATTCAGTGTATACGTAGAATATGGTTAAGAAATACTTACAGGAGTTTAGGAGTCTTCAGCATTTTGTGACCTCCTCTCTGTCGCGGTAAAATGTCTTCCAAGAAGAAATAAATATGTCCAATTGCCATTCCCACCAAATCGACGGATATTGCATTGCCAAGCAGTACTGAGAATCCAAGCAGTACCCATGGCAGATAAGGAGCCTGTAATAGAAATACATTTTACATTTGATAAGAATTTACGAAAAAAATATTTAGATTTATCAGTATACTATAAACATGTTGAAATATAGATAAAGAAAATGTTTTTATTTTTAACAATACAGTCAAATTGGGTAACTTTGAATAAAACTGGTTTCTATTTTTCTTAGATCAGATTATCAGAGTTCAGTCTTATCCATGATATTAAAGTTATTAAAATTCAAGGTTTATTGCTTTCTAATATAGTTCCGTTCAAAGATACCCAAATGTTACCTACATTGAATGCTCTCTAGAACCCAATTCACTCTTTAATTTCGCTATAAAAGGAAACTTTTTATTCATCAAAACATATAAAAAGGTAATTCCATTCTTCTAAATGAAAAAAAAAGGAGAAATTCATTCATAGATACCCAATTTGACGTTAATTATTTTTTACAAACATAATCTTCAGAATAAAGTCGAACATGGTTTGCTTTTACTTGGTAATTACACACCATATG
Organism: Cecropterus toxeus; assembly: GCA_018249875.1. Taxonomy (NCBI): domain Eukaryota; kingdom Metazoa; phylum Arthropoda; class Insecta; order Lepidoptera; family Hesperiidae; genus Cecropterus; species Cecropterus toxeus. The sequence continues at coordinate 4,368 of DWNE01006114.1, read as the reverse complement.
TAAACTTTTGGCAGATCTTTTTTAGATTCAAGTAAAGTATTAGTTTAATAACAATATTAATCTACAGTAAATAAAAATAGTATGACATCTTTATGAATGCACAAATTTCAAAGAATACAAAGACCTATTCATATGTAAATCAGCATATTATAAAGGCTTAGAAAATCAATAGACAACTTAAATTTTCCTTATTTATCTGAAGACACATTTAGATTACATTAGATTTATCTGAACATATAAAATCCACAGCTAGTTTACATAACACCTGTAATAATAACATCATCTGTTGAATGAAATGTACAACAATAGGAATTTAATAAACTTATCATTTAACCTTCAATAACCTTGCATTGTAAACATTACTTTATTTTATTTGAAACTACCTGAAGTATTTGTACTTTGCTATGGTTCAGTAATTTATTCGCCATCTTTATATAGTGTGAAATATAGAAATCAAAAAGTGATCTATAAGGTAACCAGGTAAATTAGCTACATTTGTGCAAAATTTCATGTAAATCTTACCAGTGGTTCTTGCATGATTGAGTAACAAAGAGACGAAACACCATCACATTTTTATATTCTAGATAACAACAAGTGAAATGTATGATACAATACCTGGAAATTCATCAGACCAAAGAAGTTCATGCGCACAAACACATTGCGGCGAGACCACACATATACAATCATGATGGTGAAAGCTTGTCCTAAGAATAATAAGTTTACAAAGAAAGCACACAGCTGAATTTTCGCTAAGGAGAATTGGTATAGAAGTTGCAAAAAAATATTAAAGTCTCGCATGAATTGTTTGTAATGAACAAAAACTTAAAGAATAAGATACATATTTTGCTTAATAATAATAGTATACTTATAATAACATACATATATTATGTAAATGCAAAACATATGATTTTTTAAGTGTGTCTAACGGTGTAATTTGTCAGAAGTTATATTTCTTTGATACTATTGATAAAAAAAACAGTTACTCTTTTTACTCTGTAATTTTTACCTTGGTATTACATACAGCTTAGTCAAATCAAACTCAAGCATTGAAAGAGTAATGTTTAAAGAAATTTTTCACCTCCTTTAGAATTATATTGCCCTTCTATATAACTTGGTAGAAGTGTATATGAAATATTGTAATCTCTAGAAACAGTTTTCATAATGAAAATGGTTTGATAACATTATTGTTTCCTACGCATGTAGGTCTAAAGTAATTTAACTTTAACAAGAATGTTAATAATAATATATAGATATATAGAAAAGATAATATTTATACAAAGGATACAATCATCAGCACCCCACCGAACATAAACATAACAACGAAATCTGCCGTTCTCCCCCTAAATGAGCCCTCTTCCAGCATCCTACAATATCTGTATGTAAATATCAAGTTAAAGAAGAAATTAAACCCTAAGTTGCCAAAGAAAAGGAATGTTGTTAGGAGTCTCCATATCTGGAACTTCTTCAGAATGAGTATAGGATTGAAATACAGTTGGAACGGCGATACTAAGTCCATTTGCTAAAAAATAAAATGTACAGTTAGTTTTATTGCAATGTAAACAACTAAATTGATATAGAATTTGAATTGTATCTATGGCCGTATTTATTGTTAAAATTAACATTGATATGAAAAAGTTTGGTCATAATTCTTCATAGTTCTTGAAATAAACATTTATGTATCTATATTTAACCCTCCAATTACAACCCTTACAAAAAAAATACAGTTGTGCAAGTGTAAATCTTAACAGAGGTCTTATATATTGTATTAATAAATATGAAATCTTTACTCACAACAGCCAAAGTAGTAATAACACAAGCAGTGGTATAGGCTCTAGTAACTGGTGGTATAAGCATATACTCTTGCAAAAACGTTTGATATGCCATGTTTAAAGTTGTTTCAGCGACGAGTTATAGACACATTATCGAGAAAGTTAAAAGAAAAATATTAGATTGTCAGTTAAAATAATATTAGACTCTTCATGATTGGGCCACATCAGATTCAATTCAAGCAAAAAGCAAGCAGTGTAAAAATTATTATCGGTGACGTTTAAATTATTTGACATATGTCACACAGTATTTACACACACAGTATTCTAGCACGGATTCGTTCAAAATAATAAATGTTATAGTTGCTTTCATATATTTGTATCATACAAATCAACATACTAGGAAATTGTTAAACAATAAAAATAAATATATCGTTAAACGTTTTAAAAGACTGTTTTCGACAGATTTTAAACATACCGAGAAAAATAAGAAAAAAGTTAAGTGTCAAAAAATCAGGCTATTAGAATTGTCAAATTTGACAACGAGAAACGCAAACGACAACATTGTCGGTCGACTATCCGAAAATTAATAATCAGATCGAGATTTTGTGAAAATTATAATTGTTCTGTACTAAAGCAAATAGTTATTTAGACACAATACGATTTAAATATTGTACAATACGTGTTAGTACGATAATATATTTGTTAAAGTAAACCCGAAATATAACATTACAATACAATGGATACCAAAGAAGTTGGCGAACATTTAGTAGCTCTCAAAGTGATGAGGCTAACAAAACCTGCGTTGATAAGTCCGACAATTGTAACGTGTGACTTTAAAGATTTGCCTGGAAATATTTTGAATAATTACTTAAAGGACGATGCGACATCGGTGGTACAGATGGAAACTCTGGCAGCAGGACAGTTCCTCTTGTTACCGCAAAGCTTCGGGAATATTTATTTGGGTGAAACATTTTCCTGCTATGTTTGTGTACATAATGAAACGACCCAACCTGTTCAGAGTGTATCCATTAAGGCAGATTTGCAGACCAACTCCCAGAGAATACCGCTGTCGACCCAACAAAACCAGTCACCGGTCATGTTGGATGTAGATGAGACACTCAGTGACGTGATTCACCATGAAGTGAAGGACCTAGGTACCCACATTCTGGTGTGTGAGGTAACTTACATGTCTAATTACAACACATTAGCATCATTTAGAAAGTTCTTTAAATTTGAGGTGATGAAGCCGTTGGATGTAAAAACTAAGATCTACAATGCTGAATCTGATGAAGTGTTCTTGGAAGCACAAGTCCAAAACATCACTTCAGGGCCAATTATACTAGAACAAGTGTCTTTGGAAGGATCACATCAGTTTGCTGTTAAGTCATTAAATGAGGATGGTGCTGGGAATTCAGTGTTCGGGGATGTGACCTTGTTACAGTCACAAGAAAGTTGCCAATATTTGTACTGTCTTACTCCAAAGGAGAATGTTTCCCAGCAAATAAAGCTAATGGCTGCCGCTAGGAACATTGGCAAGTTGGATATTGTGTGGAGATCTAACTTGGGAGAGAAAGGCCGATTGCAAACAAGCCAAATACAGAGAATGAGTCCTGATTATGGTGACATTAGAGTCACTTATGAAAATCTGCCCAGCAAAGTAGCTGTTGATGAGCCGTTTAACTTCAATTGCAAGATAGTCAATGCCAGTGAGAGAACACTAGACCTGATACTCAAGTTGAGGTCCCTCCAAAATTCCAGTCTTCTGTGGTGTGGTATCTCAAATCGTAAATTAGGTCCTTTAGAACCTGGCAATGCAACTTATGTCAATTTAACTGCTCTACCAATTAATACTGGCCTTCATAGCATCACAGGAGTATCTCTTGTTGATTTGTTCTTGAAGAGAACATTTGATTATGATGATTTAGCAAGTGTATATGTGTTTTAAAGAGATTTAATTTGTATTATGTGTATATATTGTGTTTGATGTATAGATAATTGTTTATGAGATTGGCTATCTATTTTATTATTATATTAGAATAATTGAAGTAATAGAATGTACTAGAAGTATTAAATTTAAAATTGACAATTATTTAATTCCCAGCTTATAAGCAGTTCTTTCAAAGTATATTTTGTATTGTTTAGTGTTAGACTTAATTATGTATAAGTAACATGTTACATTAAAATCATGTAAACTCTTATTGTTTGTATTATTTATAATCCCACTTATATCTTTGGCTGATACCTATTATTTAATATCTAAATAGAAATGTATAGTATCATGCGAATACCAGAGCGAAATTGATTATAATTTATTTTATGGACGGAAAACGGTAATCATTACCATGATACAACTTGAAGATTAATGAGGCAAAAAAAAAAAAATCTTTAGAGAATTGTAATTTCAAAAGGTATTACAATATTTTCATCGTATCCTTAAAATACTATATGGCTTTCTTGACTCTATTATTATGAGTGCCTTTGATTACGTTTCAGTTCGACAAACAGGAACTTTATGATATCAAATTTGAGTGGGGACTTGGGTTTTGGCGGGAACGCGGGAAGAGCCATTTCGTTGTATGTTGTTCTTCTAAACTTGTGT
>DWNE01006113.1:0-13351 GCA_018249875.1 Cecropterus toxeus | reverse complement strand
GTATTCCGCCATTTTATTGCGGCGGCCATTTTGGAATTACAACAATATTGATTACATGTAGTTGCATTGTCATCAAAACTTAATGTGTTCCAAATTTCAGCTCAATTGGACACTGAGAAGTGGGTCAAATTCAGCTTGCAAAGATTTGACCAAAACATACATACAAACATTGCAAGTTAAATAAAAGCTTTTAATAATAGTATACAAGCTTACCTAGTGTTATTTTATACAAAACTGTATATTTTATGCTTTATTAGTAAGGCATGCACCTTACGATCCGTTTCAGTAAGCGAGGCATGAACGGAGTCTTGACATATTATGTTATCTTTATAACCCTTTGTTAAAACCTTATCTATAGACAAAAGCCTCTGTTCCCAGATAGCGGGGCTAATCTCTACATCTATATTTATAAAGTAGTAGAGGTATTTTAAACCATTCATATATGTAATTTATTTAAAGTTGCTACAACTTTTCGTATTTTTCTCGTGGTTACAAGAACTGTTATAAGAACAACGTCAGCCTCATTTTTTCTATCCTATGGGAGAATAATGGTTTGGTGATTTGTTTGCTTGTGTTAGAAATGCAGCATTGAAATTCCAGAAACCTTAGATTCATCTGGATGTTACATGTTGGTATTATAAATTAATTATTTTATGATATATGAACGAAAAAAACATCATAAGTTTGGAAGTTCTCTTAAAAAGCTGAAAATGTGAACAAAGATGGATGAAGCCTACCAAGCTATGTTGAGTTAGCGCGGTGTACTATACTCTAAACAATCCTCTCAGAGGAAATCCGTACAGTAAGATAATAATTTGTGGATGTTGTAAACTCTAGTACTGGTATAATGGTGGTGTAAACACTTATTCTATCTATGTATTCTTCCACTTACCTATATTCAAGCCATATACTTCTACATCAAGCTTTTCCATTCCGACCATTCATCATACCTCGGAGGTCCACTGCTAAGCATAGGTCTCCTAAAGGTGTTTTTGTCAATATTCACCGGGGCTGACGTGACGCGGTAATTAATATTGAGTATAAATATTACAAAGAAAGACGCTGCTGTCCATCTACTAGATTTTGACAATGATAGGGAAGGAGCGATGCTATTCAAGCCCCACACGGTTAACGGCACCTAGCTCATGCGAACGTTAAATGTCATGTACCATCAAAGCTAGTTAGCGCTATTTACACGCGCTGACTCGTCGTAAGCTCTATACTTCGCTTCCGTCAGGTGATACCATAAATCAATGGGATCATGCTTGCAACACAATACGGCCGTGTGAAAGTACAATGAACAGCGTGACCAAAGGGTCGATACAAAGGGTCGATAGGATAAAGAGCTTCCAATAATGAATCGAACAATTAATTCCAGAGTTTAGAACTTGGAACGCTTCGAATAAGTACGTTTCCCTTACCAAACCCTTAAAAACCAGGATATAGCAGCGCTTAAAACTACTGATATTAGACACAAATTTATGATATTAAATTTAATGAATATTATGCATATGAGGATATTTTTTAAATAATTTATATATACATTTATATATTATACATGATGTCTTTTATAATCCAAAATGGTGGCCCACATACATGTTTATTATATACGTCTGACGAGCCGCGAGACAGAGCGGTCACCATAGGGGTCTTAAACGCAAGGTTCCGGGTTTAATCCCCGGCCAGACAGAAATATGAATGATGAATTTGGATTCTGTTTCGAGTCTGCGCATTTGTGTATTCGTCTTTATATTTTCATGGTACCTACGTTACAGGGGAAAATCCTAGTGTGAGGCTATGAGTATAGAAAGTTTTTTTTTTCATATAAACATACTTTAACCCAAAACTCATTTTCTTTTTATTACACTCACTTTTCTTTTTATTATGCGTTATTGGTCATATTAAAATTATAGTATTTAACTTTTTCTTGTAATTTCAATATACAGAGTGTGTTAATAATGCATTACATGGAGACGTGACCAGGTTACCAAGCGGCGCAGAAAGGCTCTCATGCAAACATTCAAGGGTTGCACAGTATAGCAATAAGTGGTAATTATGTTTTTACGTGTAATTAGAACAATCGATCAATCTCTGTTTCAAAACTTAACAAAATTGTAATAAATCTTATAGAAGTAATTTTAAAATGATTTGTGTAATTTTAAAGGATTTGCCACACAATAATATGAATTTTGACTTTACACTTTGGACGCCTGAGTTCGATCACCACCGATTTTAAGACTCAATGAGTGTACTAAAAGAACAAGAGAGAAATAGAGTATATTCTGTATAAAAAAATATAAAATATATAAAAAAATGATTACTGAGTAATATTATTCTGCAAGCATCGATATATTGGCCCGAAAGGTCTAATTGTAAAACTTATGCTTATTGCTACATATATTCGTGAATCTTCTATGTAGCCCCTGATCTTCAATTATTTTATGCGGGGCAAAAACTTAAAAATGCCGCCCCTGCCCACTTGAATTTCTTTTTTATCATCATATCAGTCATCAAATGTCCAATAATAATTGATAGTCATTAAAATTTATACATATCAAGAGTTCCACTTCCTACTGACTAGGCCTCCCAATGGTCAAAGTTAAATCAATTATGAGTTGCGCATTCGTTTGCAAGGTTTGCATTTGCCGCCCGGGACGTAGGCCCCGGCTTGCCCCCTCCCCCTCCCCTATATCCGGGGCTGCTTCTATGGAGCCAGATTCTATTTTTATTAAAATTGTTATTTTGTTATTGTAGGAAATATCGTAGAACATATCTGCTTTATAAAAATGATGTGAAGGCCACATGATCCCATGGTGGTTAAAGTTCTTAGATTTAGGTAAAAACCTCTCTCCATTATATACCGAGACACGTGCTCAGCTGTGAAACAGTACCGGGTCGGTAACTCAGTTTATCTTGAATAACCACATACTTAATGTGACTAAAAATTACCATATTTTTAATGTCATATAATGCGAGTAAAAAAGAGTTAATTTTCAGTAAAATGTAAGAGATATGTATCTTATGAACATCTTATTTAAGAACTTGTTTATCCGCCAGCGAACAGCGATCAAAATGGTAGTTTAACGCGTAAAAAATAATGTTAATCCATTATTGTATCATTACTGGGCACGAGTCATTTTTCAGAGTGAGAGAGTTTTAGGCCATTGTCCACCGCCCAGGTCAAGTGCAAATTGTCAGACAAGAAGTGTTACGAATTATCTCTACCTTAATAAATTATAGAGCATATTCATATCCGTATAATATCATTAGTTCATATTGTCATATTTTAAGCTTACAGTTCGACTCTTGAAGTACTACCGTAACACCTATTCTCACTATGAAAGGGTGATAGCTCACTTTAATATGAAGCGACCATCTTAGTCCTTAGATGCCGGTTTGTTATTTTAATCATTCTTTGATACCAATACTATCAAAAAATTCAGCACCCTGAAAATTGTCATGGGACTTCTAAAGACACAACAACAATTTTACAATCCGCAATACTGCTATAATGCAAATAAGATTGTAAAATTTTAAAAAATACAAACGAATTGAGAACCTCCTCCTTTTTCAAAGTCGGTTAAAAAAGGTGTTAGAACTGTATGGTTCGACTCCGGAAGCAAACAAACCACACTTATTCTACCTAATAACAGAATTGTTAATGGTTGCTGTGTTCTGGTCTGAAGGTTGAGGTAAAGGAGATATACTTAGCATTACAACTTAGTCTTCAAGGGTAGCAACACATCTGTAGGTAATATCATATAAGACTCTGATCTTATTTGGGGTAATTACCATCCATCCAATGGGGTAATCCATGGGCTACCGTGGGCACTTTCCATCAGGTAGACTGCATGCTCGATTGCTACCTCCATTTAATAAAAAAGGCATTCTCACTCTATTTTTTTAATAAACCGCTTGCAAAATACGCAAATAAATGTGCAATGATTTTACATATCGCTTAAAACGTTACTCGCTTACTATGTAACCCGGTATGAAACACACGCGACAGCCGTGGTAATGAGATCAATTACCGTATTAAGACAATCGAACATCGTAATTAAACTGCGGTAATTCTTTATATAATAAGAGATGATTTATTGCAGTAAGGTACGACTGTTTTACGTAAAATTTACGAAACTTTAATTATTTTATTGTTATTTACCAACCTGACTATGTATAGAACTAAATTCAACTATGCAACCTTAATTTTACATCAACGCAACTTTTATTTCTTTTATATGTTTCAATCCATTCCTAATGATTGTAATTTAACTTCCGTGTAGATTGATGCCTACACCTATTTAACGCTAAGTATCAATTAGCGTAATTAAGTTATATCTGAACTAGAACGAGGTCAACATCCTAGTTAAGTGCCTCAATCTTTCGAGGTCTACTGCTGGACATAGGCCTCCTCCAAATGACGCCACTCCAACCGGTCCTATATATTCGGAATCCAATGGTTTCCCGCTATCTTCTTTAGGTCATCGGTCCACTTATTCGGGGGCGAACTGTACTCCTTTTGTTTTATCGTAGTCGTCACTCGAGGACCTTTTGTATCCCACGCGGTTATCGGTCCTTTATGCGATGTGGCCGGCCCATTGCCGATTTTGAGAGCTTGCTAATTTTGAGAGCTATGTCAGTAAGCTTAGTTCGTCTACCGATTTCATTTTTTCGAATCTTTAAAGGTTTATTTCGAAATTAATATATTTGATTAAGTAATGCAATAAAGCACTGTATTCAGACTTTTCACAGTACAATCCTCATACGATAAAAACATTTTGCAACCGCCATCTTCTGCTGTTTGTAACTTTATTTTATTAGGTTATAAATATAACATCTGTACTCTAATTTATATAATGAAAAATATATATGTACTTAACTTGGTATTAAAACGTTTAATTTTGAAGTTTATATCGCTTTTAAGCTTGGAGAACCCTAAAGAGCGCGACCCATGCTTTGTAAAACACTACCACAAAGCAACTCCGGCTAATATTCTTGGAGGAGTTTTTTGCAACATTTAACCCTTTACGATGGATGCATGACGAAACTGTAACAGCGACGAATCCGCTCGTCGCGTCGTGAAATGTTACAGTTACGAAATTTTGAATTTCCAATTATTCGATTTCAATTTTGCACAACTAGCTCATCGTAGAGATATTGGTAGTTTGTAATTTTTTTTTTTTTACATATCAGTATATTTTTTATATATTTTCTATAACTCGCCTTGGCGACAATCGCATGACGGAACTCTCTAGAATAAATCTGATTTACATAGTTCCGTGGTTTGAACCTCGGCCAGGCAACTGACCGCACCTATTTTTTACATTTTCTTTACATTGATCAGTGCAGCCTTTGTTCATCACAGTCGATGGTACTTGAGATCATTGGGAGATGCATTGGAGAAGATGCTGCGGACAAGTTGACCCACCTCTACGTTACTCCTTTCCTATCTCAACATATTAATTTTAAGTCGGTACTGTAAGTCAGAAATAGGTTCACATCTATTACTACTGCCGTCGTTTCCAAACTACGAACCCTATACCACCTTTAAGTCTATCATAGATGATGTACTAGGACACCTTAGCTTAGTATGTCTGAACCTACATGTTTGAAGTAGCTATGCAAGATAATGGTAAGTGGTCACTGCCACGTGTAAATATCCGTAAGGGACTTCTTACAGTACAAGGGTTCCATCTGAAGTTAAAGTCAAGGATAAAGATGTGATAGTGAATAGGCAACCACTACTATCCACCGACTCGCGAGAACTTCTTTAAGTTAGAAATAGGTGCGGTCGTGTTAGTTCGCTGGTCGAAGTATATAATACATATGAGCACAATTCGTGTCAGCCAGAAATTGTCAACCATTCATCAATGATTTATAATTTACTCAGTGATCAGAAAAGCATCATCACCAATCACCTGTCACCGTATTACCGTAATGTGTTATGTATAGTAACAATATTCATTTCGTGGACTTATTGATAACCCAGATGCCGCGGATAACGCGCGGAAATCACATGTTAGGGGGTTACGTGGCCCTAGTCCGGGAGCTGGGTGACTAATACGTCATTAAGTCTATTTGTTTTACTGACATGTGTTCTGCCCTATTGTTATATACACATTATTAAGTTTTCCCGCGTAGGATATGTGTATGTTTAATGGTCATTCGATACGCAATAGTAATCCTCGTGGTATGAAGTAGTTCTACAGTACTAACTTAGGGTCTAATTATTATTTTCGTATTGTTACAATTATGTTGACTCTACGACAGTTAATTTTGTGGGGTGTTTGTTATATTTTATTTTTCATGAGCATGGTTTAAACTTTAAAATACGTACCATCATATTGGTCGCAGATTGTTTACGATAGCAACGTAGTTGGAATAATGGATAGATTTCCTCAAAATGCCTACCGTTTACGCCCATATATTGCAACCATACATCATATCATACTATACTGATACTGGCATTGATACTAACGATTTAGGTACATTATTTTGTAATATATATATTTGCTACGATCGTCAATATAATATTTACACGAAGCTCCCGTTCCACTGTAACGTGAGATGCAAAGATATGGTTGTTTTATTGCGAGCAAAAGACAATGGGCGGTTGTTAGCGCAAAGAAAGTGAATATACGCGCCGGTAATGAGCCCTCCTCGCTGAACGATGGGGCTTCAACTATACTAAATGTGTGCTTTTCATGACGAAATATCTAAATATCTTCTAGTAAAGTATATTATGGAGCATACGCCACATTGATACAAAAGTCAAATTAACCATCACAGGACACATGGCAGATGTGAAGCATCATGTTTGTACAAGTAATATGCGTAAAAGACAAGATTGCGACAGGAACTAAATGTATGTATAATGAAAGAATTAAATTTAATATTTTCTTCTCGACCCGACCGACTCTAGAAAACAACATTCCAATACAGTATCACTGTACAGATGCATCACTTTACAGTAGACATAACATACTTAAAACATACTTTACACTAGAATCATCGACACATTGACAAGATTAATTTTCTTAGTAACAAATAATATGGATTTAGATCAAAATCAAGTACTTTAGCGACTGTTATAGACCTAGTCACCAAAATTAAAGAATCGATTGACAATGACATACCTGAGAACTTAACTAATGTTAAATCTTTTATAACATTAAAGAAAACTTTGACACAATACATCGTAAATAAAAACTATAAATAAAACAAAGGCACGCAGGCGCGCGTTCACGCGCACACACACACACACTCACACACAAACACTACATACACACACACACCGGGGAAAAATGTACTTATTTTAGATTTTAAGTTTCTCATTATAAGTGACCAATGTATGTCTTATGAAAAATAAAGAATCTCTAAACCTAAATAATACGATGATTTTATATAGCAGATTTTATTAGCATATGGAAATATTAATCAATTCGCAAAAAAATAACTTCTACATATAAAATGCATTACCTAAGCCTGCTACAGATGACACTTGCATAACCGTAATACCCTTTCACATCATCTGCGCACGTAGGTCGAAATGTATTATTATTTTTAATTGGACAACACAATGTTATTAGAATTGCATTATTGTGTGTCGATATCGAGCTAGTCTTTGCCCTCTTCTTTGATTGTGTTTATGTAATATTGTGCTATAAGAATTAAAGCGAAACTTAATGTACTGAGAGAATTCCTCTTTATGTAATGGAAGGGGCAAATCAACTTGAAGCTCACTCTTATATAATACGTAAGTAACAAACGAGCATGCAGTCCAACTGACGGTAAGTGGTAACTGCCGCCCGTGGGAACCTGTAATCGACCCCAGATAAAATCAGGCTTATCTAAGGTTGCCCACAGACGTATTGCTACCGCTGCGGACTGACCCCTGGAACGCCTCGGATAAGTATGTCCTTACCCCACTCTTCAGACCAGAACACAGCCGTGCATAATGCTGCCATTATTACACAGAAACAGGTGTGGCGGTGGAGCTCCCGAAGTCGAAGCACAGACGGTTCTACCTTCAAAACCTCCAATCAAAATTTGGATAAACATCAAAATACATGTGCATTTACACACCCTCAGTCTGCAGCGTTTAAGATGTTATTTCAAAGGAATAGATGAGATGGTGATGCCTCAGGAAACGAATTAGAAACGGTTCCATTACCTTTTAAACTTGACAAGCACAGATTCGCGATGAGTCTTGCTTAATGTCGATAATTCATCATTTATTTTTATCTTACCACAATCTTTAAATCATACACATTGTTTGTCACAATGAAGAAGACAATTTTTGACAATAATGAACAGTAAATAACACGACGACATTTTAGCATGCAATGTATTCATTGTAATATTTCAAATTAAATACGTTACACAATAAGTAATTGTCAACCCATTGCTGTCCCACAGCTGGGCACGGATCTTTTGGCCAAGTCCGTACCTTATCCATCTTATAGATCGTTTTTTATAGAACTGTCCGGTTTCCTTATGTGACCTTTAAAGCAACTGGTAACTAACTTCTTACACATTCAAAAATCCCATTACAATCAAAACATTAAAAAGAAAATAGCCATCACGGGATGCCTGGCAGATGTGAAACGTCTACGTTAAACGTAATACTACGTCAAGCTACATGTACGCAAAAAATACAAGATTGCGACAGGAACTAAATATATATACCTATTATATAACTAAATATTTTTGATAAACATATATAAAAGTATATAAAATAATACATAAAAATCTTTTTGAAGTGTGCGAAAATGTCCCTTAAAATCAGACAGACTTAGCAATATACTTTTATGTAGATAGAGATGACTGCATTTCCTAATCCAAGGCCGTATGCAGGCTAATCAGTGTCGGCTTGTCGTCTGTCCATTGGTCACGCAATTCTTGTTAATAAAGCCTTCGGCCGCTGTAACTAATTGTAAAGTCCCACACTTTGATTATCCCATTTGATTCAAGTACTTCTCATTTTGTTGGTTTATAGGACAGTGTTAATATTTTTACTTATGTTAGCATAATCCTGTCCGATTGTGTCATATTGTAAGACTCTATTGTTGTGTGACATTTGGTCACAAAGTTGTATAACAAAAGACCTCTTCTATTTTGGATCGTTGAAGTCGCACCATACTGATACACACAATGGCTTCCGAGTTCGATCCCCGGCCAGACAAATCTGATTGATTTGTGATCTGGGTCAGAGGTTTAATACGTCCGTGAATGCATGTATGTGTGAAGTAAAATCATGAAAATAGAAAGCATGATAACTTTTTTACGTGCGTCATACATTAAGTGTGACGACCACACATAAAGATAAGTAAAGAAAAACACAGATCTATAGGAAAATCTAAATTGATCATTTACACATTTACTTGGTCGAGAATTGAAGTCAAAACCCCTTCGCCAAGCCTATCTAGTAACCGACCCACACGTGGATATTCTCTGCGATGTTGATTTTCAAAAAGTGTTAAGAAAGCCTACATGCCGCAGAGTTCAAGTCTTGCAGACTATTAGTTTGCACTGGCCCAGCGTGGAGATTCAACATTCATACAAGGTACTTGGACAAGGTCGTTTTGGTTTCCCAATTGAAAAAGAATGCTAATGAAATTTCGGTTTGTTGATAAATGAAAAGCCGCTAAATGTTGAAATTTGGGGTTGAAATTATTATAAATTGCTATTATTATAAAATAATATTATACCAGTGTCCGTCCTTGGTGTTGATAACTTTGCGGTCGAGACTTGAACGGTTGTTTATAGAACGTTTTGTAAAGTATTTTAAGTTCGAATCTATATTTCAAGTATTACAATTATTTGATGTTCATATTAAAACTACATTGTAAATTGTAATTTGTTTTGTATTGTAATTGTCTACATTTATTAAAACAATGTAGTTTTAATATGAACATCAAATAATTGTAATACTTGTACTGTAGTTAGACGAATACTTATGCTTGCCATACGAAGTTCTACTTCATGGCGAAAGCCTTTTAAGTCAAATGACTTAAAAAAACTAGATGAATTTACATTTTTGTTATTAATCTTGGTGTTTGTATGCTTTCCTGTGTAAATACACTCACGGGAATGCAAATACTATACATTTAAAGATTCTTGGTGTATTTGCGCGTAGATTTTTTTTACTTCGTTGATGAAATATAAATATAGGATGGATCACACCAGAGCATTTTTCATATAAAGTTAATAGTAATGTTACCTCTGTACTAGTACTCTTTCCAACTGTAAGAGTAGGTACTAGCCGCTATATTTTATGTGGAAAGTGTAAAATACCCTTGCCGGTGCTTGCCCTCCGATAAAATTCAAGCCTTATAGAGTCCGTTACATACGTACGGGCTTCCTACTCATGCGCTACTTTCTTTAGACATAAAAAAACCTAATAAAAATAGGACAGTACAATTAACTATAGGCGACAAAGGCTGAGAGGGTGTCGCAAGTTGCGGTTATCGTGATAAAGGGTCCGCACTGTTGCAAGGAGGCAGCCTTGACGCCGCCATCACTTGGGAAACACCGAATAACACCTAGCTTTGGTTATGAATGCTTAATGAAAATGCTTTTTAAGTTTTTCATTACGAAATTGTAAAGTCGAGAAGGTGCGTATGTTAACCCGACTGCGTCAAACGGAGGGTAATGTTTTCGAGCGTATGTAAGTAATGTATGCAAACTGAGACATTTTTATGATATGTCATACGTCACAATCCGTCGAGCCGTTTGGACTGTAGCGCGTACCAAAGAAATAGATATACATACAAACAAACATACATACATACATACGCTCGAAAACATTGCTTTTCTTTTGACGCACTCGAGTAAACATATTACCTACTGGAAATTGCGTAAAAAAATTAGTAAGGTTTTAGCAAGCTGATATCAATAAAAAATAGAACTGTATGTAGCAATTGTGTTATTATTCCATTTAGAGATAATGTTTGGGACGCCTGATTTCAAGGAACACAACCTTACAAGAATCAGTGTATCTACATCTTAGAAATAGAATCGTATAGATCTACACTACTATACGGTAGTATTGAGGTATTAATACGATGTGATAACTGACGACGTGATAATTTTCCTACGACATCGGTTAGTACCCGCGTGCATACATATGCGTGCATAGTCAACATGCGTGATACATGTATACTTTTAATTTTATTGATACTGTTCCTGTCACATAAGCTTTAGGCACGTTTGCGTGAAACAGCGTGACAAAAAAGACCTTAAGGTCGGTGACGATGGCACCGCCCTCGTTGAGCTGCAAAGAACCTTAAAATGTCTGACGTCATCAAGTAACATGACTGAACATAGTTTCATATATTTGTAGGTAAGTCGTGCTTTCGAGAGCAGTCGCAAAGAGTTTATATAACGCGATGACACGTGAGATTCACGCCGCTTTGGGCCCGCCGTCACATCCGTGACGGTAGAGACTGTTTGGCTACACGGGAGACTTGTCGAATATATCATGTTAGGTTTTCTTAACGGGCTTACCAGTGGCAAGTAATGACTTGTTCGTACGCTTGCTGGATTTTTTTCTTTTATTAATATTTTGTTATGATGAATAAGTACATTTTGTAGAGTGTAAGTATGTTAGGTATACACAATACAAAAACTACATATTCATGTTATGTACATTGTCTACTTTGTTTTTTTTTTAATAATATACGACAAATCATCACATTGGCTAATATGTCCTTTGGACCACAGAAAAAAATCAAGTTTAAAAATAGCCTTTTAGCAATTTCAGAAGAAAACATAATGAGATATTCGATTTTAAATATAGAATGATTCCTTCTTTTTCTATAAAGACATTACGCCGTGAACTATAAACATCATATTATATTATATGCGTTATAGACTTTACATATTTTTTCGATATACGAGGAGACCTGTGCTTAATAGACATAACATTTTCTACCACCTGTATAAAATAAAACGTGTTGTAATCGCATAGTCGCAAGTTTGTCTGTCCGTTCAACTCCTAAATGAACTTTTACTATTTCGTAACTGAATTTCCTTCAGCGCGCTAGGCGTCACGTAGCCTGGTATAAGGATGTCTACAAAACCTAGTCATAAACGAATAGAAAGTTAGTTCATTTGGTTTTATGCATAAATTTCAAATTTAAAGTGGGTAGGTACTTGCTTCTTTCTTGTTATGCAATTTTGGTGTATGCCAATTAAACGTTTGTGTTCTGTATTTTAGTCTATCAAATCGCACATGGCCCGCGCGGTGAATTATAGGCTAAACTCTCTCATTCTGAGGGAAGACCCGTGCTCAGTAGTGGGACAATAATGGGTAGACGATGCTCTATAGGTATTTCATTATTACTATGATTATTGACAATTTTTTTTTTCTTATAAATATAAAGTACCAAACGAGCAAGCAGCCCGCCTGATGGTAAGTTACTGCCGCCCATGGACATTTCTAAGCAACTTCATATAGAACAGTGGTTCTATCTGAAGTCGAGCACGAATGCGTTGCTACTCGCGAGGACTGAGATGGTCGCCTTATATAAAAGTGAGCTGGCAACCAAGCCCTTCCACCGAAACGCAAGAACTGCTTCACGCTAGAAATAGGTGTGAAGGTGGTACTTCCCCGGTCGAACTACATAGATTCTTCCACCTGGCTAACTAACTCTTGCTACTTGAACCCGACAAAAATAAAATAAAATCTGTATCTGCATGATTCATATCTCGAGTTATATTTAGTCCATATTAATAGCTACATGGCTTATTGTAAACGCATTGTTTAACTGTAAAAGCGACAACTACCTGCTATAATCATATTTTGACACTTGACATATAAACCCTGTCATTTTAATTGGAGTATTTAAGATTAATGCGATAGCTGATATTGCCGAATATTGGTCGTGATGCCATTGTTTTGACAGACAATAAGCGGCCCACTTCTGACATAAAAGGTGAGAGCATCATTATTTATATATCGACTCATGAAAAGTATTTTGGAATAGTCAGTATTCTCTAGAGTACCTTTCAATACATAATACTGTCTACTTACCGGCTTCAATTTTGTAAACGATTTTATGTAACGTATTATAAGTTCTCTGTGGAATAAGATATGCTCAATTTTGTGATCAAATTGTTTCTATAATTTGCGGTCGATTTTAATCAATATTTAGGTAAGTCAAAAATCTGCTTGTAGTCATAACAGAATCGGCATATCTTTGTAGTAAAATGTAACTAAATTATATAAAATGAAACCGAATGAAATAAATAACGCTTTTCATATTAACTTTGCCAGGTGGTAGAACCAATGTAGTTCGACCGGGGAAGTATCACCGCCACACCTATTTCTAGCGTGAAGCAATTCTTG
>DWNE01006112.1:0-13353 GCA_018249875.1 Cecropterus toxeus | reverse complement strand
TACACCAAAAATATCAAATATAAATTTTATGTTTTTAATTAAAAAAAACTGCCATTGGTACTTAGATTTAGTTGCATGTATAAAATAATAATTATAAATCAATTAATCCAATATTAAATTTGTAAGCAATATTTTTTTTGTCCTTAAAATATTTCGCGTTATCTACATATCACACTTATCCATAAATTTTTAACAAACGTGGTCACACTTTCATGACTCACTTGAATTAACTTCATTGTTCCGAATCAGTCATTTTAATTGTACCCGTATTTCGTCTTAATAATATTTACGAGTGTTCTTAAAAATATAACCATCACTTGAAATACATTTTCATGATATTTTTATTTTTACCTAAACGCGTTACAAGTGGAAAACATCTCGCCATTTTACGACAAACTGAATACCCTCTCTGACATCGAGTTTTATAACCGTTCGAACAATTACATCTAATCAGACTCTCATTCACCACTCACTCTCATATATCAGCGACGAGTGCGAAAGAGATACATATAATCACTCCGCTACGCCCATCAATGTCTAATTGCTTTTATTATTTTAAGGCATCGTAATCATTATGGCTGCAATAAAAATTGTAATTACTTCTCATTAGTTCAATTAAGAATTTTCTAGATACGCTTTAGTTGATATGTTGATTGCAAAACGGTTATCTAGTATTGTTGGGAAAGTTAAGTTTTATTACTATTATGGTAATAACAAGGGAATCGTGTTTAGGTGAAATCCGATGACGGTAATCAATAAATTTTATGAGTGTTAGACACGGCTCATATCAATCAATAATAATGATCACGGAATATGGAACTAATCGATGTTTTTTAATTTTTAATATCCATAAGTTAATGTTTCCGAAGAGCGAGTAACGGCTATCTCACCGCTGCTCTAATGAGTTCAAATTGTTTCTTGACCCCATGAGAGCATACCATCATATAAATTAAAAAAACAACAAAATTTTATTTTACAGACAAAAGCAGATTCCAAAAAAGTTTACCCAATGTGTGTACTTACGTATAAAAAAGAACAAGACATTTTTTTTTACTTGGAATTATATTGTTTCGCTTAATAACGTTACTAATTATACTTATTTAGTAATGCTTAAAGAAATTTCTAAATTGTTGTCAATATATAAAAACTAAAATATTAATACGTACAACTACACATAAAAATATGAAATTAATCATGACTTTCAATAAACATCAGTCGGCATATTAATAAAATTAAACAGTTACACAATAAAAAACAAACTTTCTCTTTCTAATCTGTGGATAAAAACAAAAACCGCACACTATCCGTCACATTTGACATTAATCGTTTTTAAATCGGACACACGTAAACTCGTTTCGCGGGGCAAAAGCATGCCGCGTGAACAGCCGCGAAAAACTTTTGCGAAAAGTTCCACGCACGTGGTTTACACGTGGTCTTGAGTGAAAAATCGCGCAGCCCCGCGCGCCCCTCCGCAAGGACGCCTCAGGAGTCCTTTCTAAACGAACTGCGGGAAGACGCGACGTGTCTGCGAGTTACCGAACGCGCGGGAGAATGTTTTTGGCGGGAAGTTAATGTCAACGTGAAGTTTGGCTGACTTTGTTTTTTTTTTAATGGAGAATTAGTTTTCTGGCACGGTTTAAATTTAATATGAAATTGAGATCTGTAAAAACGTTTTTATATTCATAGTCATTCATATTCGCTGCAATGATAAACAAACACAAATATTAATAACATATATTATATGAAATATGAGTGAAGTCAAATCGAAAGTCAAGTCAAAGTCATAGAAAACATGGTTGCAATTTTATTTTGATATTGGACACATAATATCTACCTTCAAATTTGATAAAATTATATTTTTTTAAATGTCATCAGAATTAAAAACAAGTTATGCTGTATCCAATATAATTTTATTTTTAAAATGTTTCTTCCTTTTACTTGATAAAAATTTTCTAAAACAATAAACATGACATTTAATTTAAAAGTTAAGATTACTTATCTTAACTTTTAAGTTTTGATGCTATAGCATTTTATTAAGTATTTTATTATTAGGTAATAACATATCATATCTTAAGAAACATGTAACGTTTCCTAAGATATTAACTTTTAACTAATCATCATACTTGTATCCTATGACATCACATTGAGACTTAATAACAGCCCTTAAATGAAATATAACGTCAAAACAGAAGCAAAAATGCCTTAAAGTGTTAGCATGAATAAATGATATCCTTTTCAGTAACGTTTGGTACAAATAAACTACGAATAATAAAATTATTTTCAAAAATGAAAGCTTTTTGAATTTACAACATGCTTGGAATTTTCTCTACAATATATTAGTTGGTGATCATGCCACTTGTTAATCCCAATGTAGGGTTGCAAAGGCATTTTATTAAGTAAGCCGGCAACTACAGCCTTTCAACGAAACGTAAGAACTGATTTACGCTAGGAATAGGTGTGGCGGTGGTACCTCCCCGGTCGAGCTACACTGGTTCTACCTCCTGCTAAAACACTAATCTTCCCTGTGAGTATGGTAGTTTAGCAGGACTACTAGAATTGCTTTTTACTTATTTCTATATCCCGCTTGCTATATTATTTATCATATAAGATCACAAGCGACATGAGACCATCTATATTCAACGTTTTTTTATCACATTGAAGTAGCAAATGAGCATGCAGTCCACCTGATGGTAAGTGATTACTGCCGCCCATAGACATCTTTAAGCTACTTCGTATAGATCAGGGGTTCTGTCAGAAGTCGATTACAGATGCGTTGCTACTCCCGAGGACTGAGATGATCGCCCTTATATAGAAGTGAGCCGGTAACCACACCCTTCCAACGAAACGCAAGAACTAATTTACGCTAGAAATAAGTGTGGCGGTGGGACCTCACCGGTCGAACTACACTAGTTCTACCACCTGTAGAAAATAATAGTTGAGATAGTTGGAAAAATCAGTCATAGTATCGCTGCAATGATAAACGAAAACATAACTATTTAGAGTATAACTTTCCTCACTGAAAAATACACCAGATGTCATTTTGGAAGGCGTTAGTGGCCACCTTATTAATGAAACTTCGCCCAATACGAAAATTGATATCAATTATAACAGCGAACGAAAAGTATAAAATTATGGATTAAAGAAACTTTTCACCTTAAAGAAACTTAATATCGATTTCGTGGACGCTAGCTATCTCAAAGAGGCTTTTTTGTTTGAAGTGGCTGGAAGCCGATACTTGAACTCTAAGGGCAGGCGGTCACTGGTGCTAGGTAGCGAAGGTGTCACAAGAGGTTATATTATAGGTAAATGTTTGATAGAGTTAATCTTCTAAATAGAACGAATCAAAAATGTATCACAAAGTAAGTTATAGTCAGTTATAATTTTGTGGGGCTAGTAAGAGCACACAGTGCCCCCAAAAGGAAATTTAGAAAATGTCGAAAAATTACCATAGAAACTTTGAAAGGCTTTGAAAAACAGTAATAATATTACTTTACTTAAAACACAGTGGTAAAAGATGGGGGAACAGGTACAAAAATTACGGACCTACAACTTTCAAGAATTAGCGTGGCCCAAAAAAGAAATGACAGAAAGGCCTAGTTACAATATAAGATATGAAGTTATTTAGTTCGACATACAACTAAAAGTAATTTAAAATACATAAGACAACATTCACCCCTTTAGTAAAAAATCAAGGGAATCTATAGAAAACTTGATATTGTATGAGAAATTCTAACAAGAAAACAACGTATAAAATTAATATCGTACTGCTAGGGAAGCTAAGGTGCCTTACAATTAGTTTAATGAAAGTAGAATGAATAGAAGTTGCCAAAGTTTTAATGTTACATAGTTCTGACTGATTTTAAAAATAAAAATTGATCATCCGGAAAATTATTTTATTTCAAACATGAATTATCCATAATAATCAGCCCCGGATCTAGGGAGGAGGGGCAAGCCGGGCCTATGACCCGGGCGGCAACTTTAGAGGGCGGCAAATTCAAACCTTGCAAACGAATGCGCAACTGCAATGCTGTACACCAGTACAGTATGACCGGAGAGGTACCACCGTCACACCTGTTTTTAACGTGAAGCAGTTCTTGCGTTTCGTTGGAAAGGTCTGTTTGCCGGCTCACTTTTATATGAGGCGACCTTCTTAGTCCTCGAGAGTAGCAACACATCTGTGATCGATTATAGATAGAACCCCTGTTCTATATGAAGTAGCTTACAGATGTCCATGGGCGGCAGTAACCACTTACCATCAGGTGAACTGTATGCTCAAATGCTACTTATAAAAAAAAAGATGCAACTTGAAACAAATAAACAAAACATCTCTTAGGATCGATTGCGGGACCCTAAGTAAGTCCGTTGCGCCACACAACGAAGGATTCTATTACCGCGGGCGTATAAATCAGCTTTGACTTCTTCGAGCGGTCTTCTGTATCGAGTGGCTTTCGCGATCCATTTTGCATGGTCGCATTCACCTTGCGTAATAAGGAAGTAACTGATTCGATTTGAATTAGATAATCAGGTACTAGTCCGTGTTACTTTAGTGGGGACGCTTCATTTAAATTGATTCTAGAACGTTTTGTGATTTATTTTTAGAATCACTTAGGGAGTATTTATTTTTTTAATGGAGGTAGCGGTTAAGTTAAGCAGTAGTGTACATATTTTCAGCCAAATCTATAAATATCAAGATCGTTTTTGAAAGTCTAATATAATAGTTACTATCATTAAAGATTGAATTATCATCGTAATATGTAAGATTTACCTAAATATGTTTGTTACATTTATTAGTATTTTGTTACCTAAGAAAAATAAAGTTAACTGGGTTGGTATTCCCGCGGTTGTGCCCGTTTTGTTTCCATTTATCAGGATAATAAAAATCCTATGTGTTAGTCCAGATCATTATTTATCTGTGTGCAAAATTTCAGCTAAATACGTCCAGTAGTTTTAATTTGATGGAGAAACAAACACACGTCCCCACAATCTTTATATGTCACTTGAGGGACGTTTTTGATTTGATTCAAGAACATTTTATGACTTAATTATGGTGTTGCTTCAAAGATTTTATGATGATGAAGGTGTCATTATTATCACGATTAGAAAATAAATATTATAAAATGGGTCTGCACTGGACGCGCTTGGAGAATTGAACACGTTGAAGTACGTAATCTTTTTTTCTACCCTTGATGACTAAGTTGGACGGCTTCGGATAAGTAGATTTACTTCTCTTTGAAGAGAAGTTCGATCGGGAAGATACCACCGCCCCACCTATTTCTAGCGTGAAGCAGTTTCGGTGGAAGGGTGTGGTTGCCGGCTCACTTTCATATGAGGCAACCATCATAGTCCTCGGGAATAGCAACGCATTTGTACTTGACTTTAGACAGAACCCCTGTTCTATATAAAATTGCTTACTGCATGCATTGGCGGCAGTAACCACAAACGTGCATGAGCGGCAGTAACCACTTACCATCAGGTGGACTGCTGCCTCAATCTTATAAAATAAAACCCTCCGGACCAAAACACAGCAGAGCTTAACACTGCTTGTTTTCGTCCGGAGGGTGAGGGAAATAGGTGTGTGGCAGTGATGTTTCCGGAGTCGAGCCACAAAAAGTTCTGCCACTTTTATTAGTTATCCACTTACCATCTAGTGAACAGTTGCAACTATACCAATATAATAAAGCTGAAGAGTTTGTTGTACACTCTGTTTATTGAGGAAGGCTACCTTAATCTTCGTCTTCTTATGTTATCTTAATATATTCTTAATATATATATATATTACGTGTCACGTTGTTTGTCCGGGCTTATTACCCAAACCACTGAGCCGATTTCAATAAATTTTTCTCACCGTGTGCAGTTTGATCCAACTTAAAAGATAGGATAGCTTATATCTAAATTTATAGTCGCAATTTGCCGCAATTACACATATTTAACATAATCAATCATAATCATCTTAATATTCAATTGAAAGGTTACATAGTTACAGGGCATACATTTTCACCAAATACATATATAGGCAGTAAAATTATGCACGTCCTTTGACATTTGGGTATAAACCCAAACATTTAGTACCAAGAATCACACTAATTTTTAATGCCCTACGAAGTGGGCACGTGTCTGCTAGTAGGCTGTATAACATCACGCTATGTTTATTTTTTCTTATATAGTAGCGGAAGAAACTGGAGTGAAGAGTTAGTTAATCTTATGAAATAAATCGTGATATTTTAACGAGTTTATTGAAGTTATACTTCTTTTGGCGCTATAGGGAAAAATTATAAGAGTAATTTTTTACGGTGCGCGCGCAAAACTGACACCCTGAAGTTAGCTATAGTCAACATTTTAGTTTTATTTTATATTTATTTATAATAAATAAAAAACTCAATGTTATTTTATTATTTAGAATTTTTTTTTTGTGATTTTAAATAAATGTTATTTAACCAGATAATGTGTAATTATAAAACTTTCAACTTTTTTATTGTTAGTGTCTATTTTCTACAAACGTAGAACAAGGCGAAACATATTTTTTTAACGATTTTATCTTACGCCAAAGAAGTATAACTTCTATCGCGGTAAGTACACACACTTTTTATAATGAAAGTATTGTTCCCCGCAGTGTGTCCCGGGCGCTGGCAGTCGGCAAGCTGTTTTACCCCTACCTGAAGACGTCATCCCTCCACAGGGACTTCCTGTTTGCGAGTGGCTCCGGTAAGTTGCGATTTGTATTTTATATTTTGTCTTTATTTTTCTGTGATATTTGTGACATTTTGTTTTATTTGTATTTAAGTTTGTATTTTATATATTTTTTTTGTTTTTCTTTGACGTTCTCGTTATTTTGTTTTATTTGTATTAAAGTGGATGCAATTTATTTTTTAAGGTTTTTGTATTTTATTATACGTAGAGGTGTAGATGTCAACAGCGGGTTTTTCTAGAGATTCGGAGGATGGGGCAGATCTGGAAAGATTAATAGTTTTAGATATCTGTTCTTAATATGGGTGTTTTGTAGATACAATGTATCTACTGTGTTGTGTGTTTTGGAGTACAATGTAGGAAACGTTAATACGTGTTTAGAGTGTACAGAGCGATATTTTTAAACACAAATATAGAATTGGAGTATTGATAAAGTCGGTTCCAGGTCCTAGTTGTAATAAGAACATAGGCAGAATAAGGCAATTGAAGACGTTTTCTACACTCATTGAAAAAACTATAATAAATATCTTAATATATTTATAATTTATAAATCAAAGATTTTTAAGATTATGTAAATGGAGAAATGGAAGTCATATTGTACATGAAAATTTCATATATTTTAACGTATGCGTCGTAGTGTATGCAGTTCTATATATGTGTGTATTACAAATTATTTATTTAAATATTTTGAATATTTTAAATAAAATAAAATAATAATAACATATTAATGGTGTATATATATAGATTCTATATGCTCGTAAATAATTTTATTTGAAAAAAAAAACAGCTATTCAAAGTTTAATAATAGTTAAACGCATTACTTACAGCAATATATTTCACATAATTATATTATATAGTTCCATATAACCATGTAAATATATAATTCATTATTCATAATCAAACAAAGGAAATTAAAAACAACTGGGATCTGCCGTAGCGAAACTAAATAGCTCACTGAATTAAAATACCTATTATTATTTCCTTCTTACTTCAATAACTATGTCATAACTTGTTGCAATAAAGAATGGAACTCAAAATGGCGACTTTTGTATGGAGATTGCATGTGTCGTTCATATGTTATGGAATGAGTGTTAGGGGAACAATTTTGGTGCATAGCTATAGTTTAAAACTAGTTATATAGATACATATATGTAGATTTTTAAAAATAGTTACCTGATACGCAGTGGCGTGGCGAGGGAGGGGGGGCAGAGGGGCGGTCCGCCCCAGGCGGCACATTTTGAGGGGCGCCAAAAACAGATTTGGGGGGCGGCAAAAACAGATTTCGCAACCTCGTTTTGTCATCAAGTTAGATATTGTCGTTTTTTGGTCGTCAAGTTAGATATTGTCGTTTTTTTTGGTCGTCAAGTTAGATACTGTATTTTTTTTTGTCGTCAAAATTTGTATAATGTGTGGCGAGTTCAACTTCCGACCCGGGCGGCGTAAGCCCACGCTACGCCACTGCTGATACGTGTCACAGATAGATGGTCAAATGTATAGAGTGAAAACCTGGTACAAATACGTATTTTTCAAATAATTTTAGTTTTTTTAACACGGGATGAGCAAACAAACATGCAGTCCACCTGATGGTAAATGGCATCTGCCAGCCATGAGTATCTGTAATCAACTCCAGATAAGATCAGTCTTTCTTACCGGAAGTTAGCCACAGATGCATGAGTTAAATGTGTTTGGTTAGCCAAATTATGAGGGCTCACTTTTTCTATTTGCCTCTACAAACCTTAAATATTTATTTATTTATTAAAGGTTCACCAACGTAGTATACACAAATATAAATTACATCATTTTTTTTTTACATTAAACAAGTCGTGTACCCACAATTACCGGTGAACTCGGCATTGACAGAAATGACAGATATTACTTAACTTTATTATTATATAACCTATCAGTTTTAAAATATTAAACTATCCTCATGTCCGCGGATCTATCCATTTCGGTTACGTCTACAACGGTAATGAGAATACAATGTGTTATTCTACGTCGTAAACTATCTGTATACCAAATCTCAGCGAAATCCGATTAGTAGTTTTTACCCGACTGCGTCAGAAGGAGGATAAAGTTTTTCAAGTGTATGTATTTATGTATGTATGTATGTTTGTACCTATTTCCATTTTTCTTTGGCACGCGCTACAGCCCTAACGGCTGGGCGGATTGTGACGTATGACATATCGTTAGAATCGTCAGTTTGCATAGTAACATACGTGATTTTTTAAAATGGCGCCTGGAAATAGAGAAAAAGGGGGGGGAAGGGGGAGGGCGATTTTTTTATTATTACGACAATATGGGTATCAAATGAAAGCTAGTAAATAGAACAATTTAAATATATGTATACTTATTGTATTACAATACTTTTGCTTGACTATTTTGGCAAAAACTCATTCAAATTAAATAGGTTTATGTCATAATAAACATTTTTTAAGCAGTCGGGTTTTTTATTTTAATGTTTTTAACGATTTAACTAGTAGCATGAAAGAGTCACAAATACACATAAATCCTCACAAACTGTCGCATTAATAATATTGGTAAAGCTACAAGAATCTACGAGTATGTTAACACGTGATAATTTCCAAAATTACCATTTCGTTATAAAGTTATTAGCGCTTAAAATACATGTAATCCATTAACTGTGTTAATAGGTTATAAATAACATTCTTGCAACAATGTGTATCACAAGACCGGTTCTTTTATTACAGTATTAATAAATGGTTATGTTGACAGCTTCTACATGTGCGCTTAATGTCCCACTGCTGGGCAAGAGTCTCCACATAAAAGGGGCTTGGAAGATAATCTAACAAGAGATCTAATGTAAATTGTTGGAGAAGGGTACCGATCTAAACCTTACAGAATGCTTTCAAACGACACAAATTGTATGACATATCGCCAATAAGGCCAACAACAAAGTTGAACGACTTACTAATGACTACTTACAACTTCATAATGGTTTCAAGAAAACCCCTATTCTTCTTAAAACCGATGACAGATGCGCTGTTACTGCTGAGGACTAAGAAATACCCTTGTGCGTTTATTGCGGTCACCCATCTAACTTCCATCATGGCCCACCTTGCTTGACTTTAGAGCTAGATTTAGATACATATATAAAAGTAAACATATTCATTTTAATACGAATATGCATGAGAACCAAAAAAAAGAAATAAAAAAAAAATAATACGCTAAGTTATCAAAATGTCCACTTTGAAAACATATAAATTCCTTCACGTAGATTTTTTTAACATGCTTTGTATTAAAACCGAATCGTTTTAATAGTATATCGAATACCCTATTGGGGTGTTTAAACTCTTATTAACCAAATTGATACTGCCAACGTTGATTCATGAACATGTATAAAACGGGTGCATTTAATGAAACGGCAAAGTGTGGACTTGTGATTGTACGATACATAAATTATAAACAAAAACAGCTCAAGCAGTCTGTGAAATATTTTATCATGAACATAATCTTCTTTTATGGTTTGAACGACGTGTAAAACGCCCGTAAAAACTATTTAATATGTTTTCATAACACATCGTAACAACATAACAGTAAACATCTCAATAACAAAACATCTGATGTTTGTACGATTCCGATTAGACGTCATTAAGGGCTTAGGAAAGGGATCGATCCAAAAGAGTTATGCACATCGCTTATGTCTATTTTAGGATTTAAAGGAATCTTATGAAAGTGTAATCCATTTCTCGTTCTAACGTGTAATAAAGTGGTTTATGATGGCTACATCTTGCATTAATAGGTTTCGTCAGTTAGATGTGTGTTAAAGTGGTTTTTATTTCTTAAAATAACTGTATGTATGTTTTTTACTTCACTTTTTAATTCCACCTTCAGTAAAGAAATTAAACGTTGGTTCAAATTAAGCCAGAGTATTTAAATTTTAACATGTATTACATATTTATCTACATAAGGTATATACATTTTTGCAATTATACTGAAAAGAAAAGATAATAACACAGAAGAATTAATAACTAACTCCATTATTCTGACTACTCAACTCAAAATTATGCTGAATATTTATGTTTAGTTCAATTTGATGCACCTTTATTAATTCAATAAATCAAATTCAGTGCCTAAAATATTAAAAAATGTAAGCCAATTCCATTATAACGCTACACTATAAATTTGTGAATACATCTACCTGCTGGCACGCACTGATTCAGTTTGCCGTCTATTGAATCATCTAAACTAAGGAGTTAACCCTTTAGCCGGTTTAAAGCACCTTGAGATACGATAATTTTGTTACGTTCGTCGATCGAGGCGCCCATATTACATCGCAAACAAGCGCGATTAGATGCTCTCCTGGAACCGGCCATAAATTCAACCCTAAAACAACCGTTCTGTTTAGTTTGGAAGCTCCATCCCAGTAATTATACAATAATTCATGCCACAATAAATACTAATAAATCGCTCTCTCACTCTCGCATTATCCACCATTATTACACGATGTAATTACAGTCAATAAATTACCAAATAATACATCAATCAGATGTGTTATAATTTTAGTTTTATTTTATTTTTTAATTCGTATTTTTATCGGTCGGCGGGCAATTTTATTAAAATTATAATGCGGTGCGCCGCTCAAATTGGGGTAGCTTCGGGCTAAGCGGATCTTTAATTATATACGTAATGTTTAATGATATATTCTTATAATAAGCTACCTGATGTTCTCGGTGGGCATAAATCAAATATTTCATTAAAATTCGAGTGGCTCACAACCCTTCATTTGGAAACTGTTATTAGGTTCTCGGGTACGACTGTTCGCGAATCGCCTTTTGGTTGGACGTAAGACGTACTTGTGAGATGGAAACAGCATTATCGGGACGTTGATGAATGGGATCGATTTAGCGTGCATAATTATCCACCTTTTATGCGGATTTTCGCCTGTTTACAAGCAACCCTTTTTAGGCCTTGAGGTAAAATTAGATGCGTTCACGATTCTCAATTAGTCGCTAAATTTTAACTTTTATTTTTCCTAATTGTTGGTCGTGTTCTATTGTTGATTATAATAACGATTCAAACTATGCTAAATATCTACTCTTTAGTTTAATAGGAAATGATTTACTCCGGTACCTATTGCATTTTATAGTTAATTTAATGCTCATTAATTTTATTCAATACCCGTTTATTGTAGATATCAGGGTCGCATAATGTATGCCTAATACTGTAGTAAAAGTAAATGTAATTTGAAAGTAAAGGTTGGAAATAGGAATTCAAGAGTCGTGAGATCCGCTTTATCTGCGGATGTGTGATTTATGTTTTATAGCTCTGTTTCCTATTTACATATCGTAATTATAGATGAGATGACTCATTAAAATGTGTTATTTATTAGTAAAGTTTATTTCTTTCATATTTGACTTTGTATAATCCCAAATTTGAAAATCAGTTCATGATCAAAATTAAATCTTCTAAACAGTTTTTTGATGTCAAATATGGTTCAAATCTTCAGCAGTTGTATCTACTGATGAGTTTTGTCGCAATTTGACCTGGAGATTTTTAAATTGGTTATCTTCAGGCTTCCGTTTTTTATAAAATAGAGCTTAACAAAATTGGAGTTAAATCAAGCAAATACATATTACCTTATAAGCTCTTTTCATTTTTTATAAGATTGGAGTAGCAAACAAGCAGTTTACCGGATGTTATCTACTGTCGCCCATGGACATCTGTAACACACTCAAACTTCAGTATGAACTAGAATTCTACACAAGGTCGACCATAGATGTGTTACTATCTCTAAGGAGTAAGTTAGAATGTCTCGTAAATATGTCTCACTTGTAAAGCAACCTGTAAAACATCTATAGCTGCGCTTCACTCTATTGCTTTCTGGCAAAAAAAAATATAGTCTCAAAGTCTCTAGCACGTAAGACAAACGAATTGAACGAAATACTATTCCTTAACAAAGTAAGTATAATAAATCATTCAAATAATGCATGATTTTCATGTATATGCATATGCTTATAAGTCGACCAGCATGGAATGGTCACCATACGACACGCAATGATGTCGATGCCCGGCTAGAAATGTCCATCTAAAATATTTTTTTCTGTTTTAGGCTCCTTGTTCGTCTGTTACTTTATTCTTTAACGGGGTCTTAAATTAGACTCCACAGTGACATATGATTTTTTTACTCAAAAAATGTCTTGCAAATGTTTTCGCGTGGGCCTTTCTGAATATCTATAAATTATTTTTATTTCTAAAGTTTTAAGAGAAATGAATCATAACAGCAGACATTTTATAAATACTGTACAATGGACTACTTTATAAGACCGTAGTTCTTCCAGCAGCCCTGAATCGGAAATTGTAAGGCAAATCAAGTGTGCAAAATTAACTAATATAAATATATATGTATAGATAAAATATGTAGGTACATATGTATAATATTCTATAATCAAAGTGATGAATTGCCCTACATATAAATAAATAAACAATTACATATATTACATATTATGAAAGTGTCAAAAATGCTCTTTGGATCTTCTTTTAAACATAGAAATAGTCTTAAAGAGAAAAATGTTAATTGACAGTGACTTCCATAGTTTAGTTACATCTATACTAATAAAGCAGAAGAGTTTGTTTGGTTGAACGCGCTAATCTCAGGAACTACTGGTTCGAATTGAAAAAATATTTTTGTGTTGAATAGTCAATTTATCG
>DWNE01006111.1:0-13353 GCA_018249875.1 Cecropterus toxeus | reverse complement strand
GCGCGGCGGGCCCGAGCGGCGGCGGCCGCGGCCCGCGCGCGCCGCGCGACCCGCCCGCCGCGCCGCTGCCGAACCCGCCGTACTCGTCCGCGTAGAAGTCGTCGTAGTTGTGCGGGTCGTAGTTCTGGATGCTGCCCTTTATCGGCACCTGGAACCATTTTACATTATATTTTTTTCTATTCGTCGGCATATATTGAGGTAAGGTTGGTCTAAAATTTGTTATCAAGAGGTATAAAAAATAGTTTAATTAACATAAATATCTTATCTATAAATTTTAAAATTGCAGACAATGCAAACGGCTTCAATTGTTTGAAAAAAAAACGGGTCGAAACCGGTCGCGGCCGAATCATATACTAAGGGGTTAAGGATCATATTGGTGAGAACGTTATATAAAGTTTCTGAATTGAAAAATTCGTTAATTAGAGGTTACACTTTTCTTGATACTTGGAAATTCGTTATAAAGAGATTGTTCGCAAAATAATTCGTAATGTAAAGGTATATTTTACATTGACTCTTATAGACAATTCAAGGGGTAGGTATACGAAAAATTCGTTAAATCGAAGAAATCGTTATATTATTGAGTTTGTTATATTAAGGTTGCATTGTATAATGAAATCGAAAAAAATAATCGAAAGATTTATGCAATAATGAAAAAACATTATAAAACCATACAATGTATCGTTTAGTACAACACTAAAAACCATATAAAATTATGCAATGAATCGTATGTAATAAATATACTACATTATGTACAGTATATCCTACGTAGTGCAGTACTGTAGTGCACTCACCTGGTTGATGAGGTGCAACACCTCGCGGACGCCCTCTACAACGGCCTCGAGCTTCCCCACCAACTGAACCACGCGCTCGGTGCTCTGCGGCGCGAGGTTCGAGAATATCTTGAGCCGGGCACCGGTTTTCTACAACAATCATAGAAGTACCGGTTCAAGTGATTGTACATTTTTATTATACTTAAGCCTAATGCAGGCAGGCTACCTGATGGAAAGTCACCGTCGCCTATGGATATTTGCAACACCAGGGGAGTCATCAATGCACTCCCGGCTTTGAAAGAGAGCACTTTTCGCACCTCTTTTGAAGAGCATGTAATGTGCATCTCCCGTGTACTTAATATCAACTGTGCTACACTATGTACTTAGTGTTTTAGACTAATTTTGCCCCGTGATAAATCCATTTTAATAAGAAACCCATCACGGTAAACGCAATACTTCTGTTACCACATAAACCTGGGCATCAACAATAAAGAAATAAATAAAAAAACATATCGTGAGTGCCAGTTACGTATTAAAATGTTTACTATGTGTTAATCACTTAAAAAATATTGTTTGAATGTCCTATAAAGATATTTACATATGGGTTATTAAAAAAACCTATCATTATGATATATTTGAGTTCTTAAATTTGCCGCATTACACGGAGGCGGAAAACTACAGTTATTGGTTGAAACATGCGCTCTGCATTGAAACAGCAATTTTAGTTGTTTATTTTACATAAGTTCCGCTTGATATGAATAGTAGTGCATGTATTGTAAGAATCCATTAGGATATCTGTGCATATTCTAATGTTACGATCATGTATCGTTCATCCATCCCATTACCTAGCTTGAATTGACAACCAACGATGTACGTTGGCTGATGGCTATATTTGTAGCCAATTCCTAACTAATAACAACACTATATGTAGTTGTGTTGTGACTCTAAATGTTGTGGTATAATATTAACCAAAAACAATAGGAACAAACTGCTTTACATTCACTCATGAGTAGTGAGAGAAGAATTTCAATATTTTAAAAGTCTTATAAAAAAGCACAATATGAATTCGCCTATGATTACAGGCTATCGTAATTCACATCATCGCTTCGATACTATTAAATCACTGTTTTTTTTTTCGAAACAAATAAGCTTCCGAAAGAAGTGTTGGTAACCTCTTGCACGCTCGCGTACATTTTTTATTTACGCAAAAACCCACACACACACGTCGCGTTGTGTTCGCACACACATTGTGTTCTCATTTTATGACACACAATTAATAAAGGGACGTGAAATTTATATTACTCCTTATCTAGGACGTAGATTAAAGGTGGTAGGACCAATACCAGTGGTAGTAACAACGTATCCAACATCAGATAGAACCTCTATTCTATATGAAGTTGGTTACAGATGTCCACGGGCGGCAGTAACCATTGACCATCAGGCGCACTCATGCTCATTTGCTTCTTCAATATGGTAAAAAATACGTATTCGTCACTTTTAATTCGCCAGTCTGGACGATGGATTAGGCTATTATAAATAGTTTCAAGTACTTGTCGAGATTTAAGATTTTATCAGTGTGCTATATTTTCTAAGTAAAAGTTACCCTACGCTATGCTCCCTAACAAATGAGAGCAAAAACTTCCAAATTTAGTACATACATTCATCAAGATTTTTGGTTGAGAATCATAAAGTTGAGCTTAGAAATTATTTGATATACAGACACAAATGCTATTGAATTGACTTGTATCAATGTAATATAAATCAGCAATTACCGAAATCAAGAAATGAAAAGCCTCAAGGTTTGATTCGAAGGAAATTGGTGCGCTAATGAGACGCTATTCAGAAACAGATTTATCAAGGAACGTTTATGTTGGTTGTATTATTATGAATTTGGAAATATACTTTATCGATGTTAATGTTAATTTCTGTGTATTCATTAAAGTTATTCATTTTCGTACAAGTACGAATTGTTTTTAAGATTTCAACGCACCCAGGACCCAACATTTTTTGGACAATGAAGATACAATAAATACTATAACAAGTTTAGTTCGAATTGGGAGGCACCACCGCGCTAGAACAGGTTAGAAATATTAGTTATGACAGTTCTAGTGTTTCGGTGGAAGGGTGTGGTTGACAGTTATCTTCTATATGACGCGACTATCTTAGTCCTCGGGAGTAGCAACGCATCTATGATTGACTTCAGATGGAACCACTGTTCTATATGAAATTGCTTACACATTTCCATGGACGGCAGTGACCACTTACCATCAACTACAGAAAAAAAACAAATAGAAAATGTAAACAGGAATGAATATAACAACCGGTAAAATATTTGTTCGGACTACAAATCATAAATTCTTGATATGAATTATAAATATCCTTATCAGACCAGATTAGACTTAATGATAAATTAAGTTTCAAGTAAACTTTTACGTTAATTTAATTTCTATAATGTGAGATACAATATATAATTTATTTAAAATAGGAGAAACCGTAACAATGAATCAATTAAAAATTTGAGAAATCTAATGAATTCCTCAATGGAAGTTTGATAATCGAAAATACAAGGGAAAGACGTGGTGTTACAGCCAGGTCGTTCATTCATCTTAACGCAAAAAACTAAAAACTGTTTCAAATTAAGAACTTTAAATTAATTTAAAAATAATTGAAACATAAGTTAGCCAATTTCGTAAATTAACACGCGAAATTATCACTTGGTGTCTGTCGGTGACGTTTGATGAATTAAAGTGCGCATGCGTCAACAGATCGACCCGCGCACGTGGGCTCGTCGACCGCACCGCCCGACACGCACAAACAACACCACAAAAATATTTGACACTAAATTAAATTAACAAAACTAACGAAAAAAATAAAAGAAGCCTTGCAGATAAAAACAAAAAAATTCTAACCACATAAATCGAAGTCCACTACAAGAGAATCAGCTGCAAAACGCTCACACAAAGAATATTACGTAAAATTTAATCACTAAACGAACTAACACTCGCGTTAACAATTAAAAAAAAACTATTATTAAAACGATTTATTGAATATACTTATGAGCAATTATAGTAGTGTAACAAAGGACGACACAAGGTTTAGCCGGCCGAAATATTTCGTTCACTGACCGGTCACGCGACGAGCGTTCCGGGAGACCGGACCATCCCGGAGGAAGGTCGGCGACAGAGTGCTGGGAGCGCGCCGGGGCGCCGTGCAACACCTGCCTCCCCCCTCCCCCGCTAGAGGTGCACTTGTAGGGCTCCGCCGCCCCGCGCCCGCACGCGCCACGCCTCCGCCACTTCGCCCATTCCTCATAAACTTTATTCGCGACTTAACCATTCGGCATCGGTAACAAAGCACTCATTAGAATTTTAAGTTCCGTCTGGATCGTCCGTATCCAAAACAGTCTCGTTGAAGTGCCGACTACATAATCGTACAGCACTTGTTATAATGCGTCAGCATTTCTGGATAGTGTTTTAGCAAGTATGGACTATGGTAGTCTTTCGCTACTTTGTATCGGTTGAGAAGTGGAAAGAAGCGACTAGTTAAGTATACTAACGATGTACATGACAACAATGAACGACCAAGCTCTTTATAGCCCTTCTCTAACAACTTTGATTATGTTTGAACACTGAAGAATATAAAAATATTAACGATAGAGTTAAACATGGTACGTAGAACCATGGGTCGATATTATGGTTAGTATTTGATGGTACGACGAAGCCATAGCGAGGCGCGCGGTTCGATCGGAAACGGAAGCGCTCGCGTGTGCCGCTCGACATAATTGCCGGTGTCACCGCCACCAACCCTGTCGACCACCAGGGACTGTAATTACGCGGGGAAGACATATGCGCGGCCGGTTTGAATTACACCCGTTCGGTTGAGACCACTAATAACATTTCAATTACACCCAAAAAAGACTTCCACAAACGATGATTTAATTACTTAATATTTGAAGTTAAACCATGCAATCGTAGTCGAAACTAAGCAACAGTCAATCAATCGATCACGGAGAATTTTAAATTATTGTAAACTACATCGTCAACTCGTCTCACATCGCGGACTCACATCGTCAACGAGTACGTCGCATATCCGCCGTATTTTTTTCTATCGATGTTAAGGGAGGATGTGGTGTTAACAAAAAACGTAACGCGTCACGTGCGCTCCTCCGGTAACATGAGTACGGCGCCGCGCCCGCGCTTCCGACGGAAGAAACCTCACCAACACGTGTGCCACCCTCGCACGGCAACGCCGAACTCCAAATGTTAGCAATTCGAGCAACACGGCTTGTTTGGACTCATTTCAAGGGCCCCGAGGTGAAGATAATTACCATTTATACCAAATGTTCTAAGTGACTGTACTCCTTTAGTTGCGGTGTCAAGGACAAGGAAATACTCAGACCTTGAGCAAATATTTATGTTAATCATTTAGATGTTTGCACGGTTAAAAATCAATTTTCGACTGGACTACTACTAGATTCATCATTTTTATGGTCGTTGGTCTCGTGATAGCAACAACTGTTGTAATTGTTACATTTACAACTTTAAGAAATTATCATGACTTGGTCGATTCAAAAAACAACATCAACCATGTAACCATGTCTTAAAATTATTATACATTCAAAAATAATTCCCGTCATACCAACGAGAGAACAAAGCGATCAACGGAGAGGAAACGCCAAACGCGTACCTGACGTCTCCGTAATACATGCTCGAAATTCAAGTTTACGACGGCGTCGGCGACGAACGGAGCATGTGTTCGAAAATTTCTATTTAGGCAGGTCAACGAGAAGGAAGGTCTTATGTGGCGCGCGCATTGTGCAAGTAGGTAGGGCGGCGGCGGGCCCAGGTGCGCGCTTTTTGTGCGGCCTTCCGGCGGCTGCGCGCGCACCTGCCGCCGCAGCTGCCGCCCGCGCACGCGCCGACGCCGCGCTCCACGCTGGATCGCTTTACTGCGCCGTCTGCGCAACTCGCGCTAACGCAACATTTAGGTAAACGCGAAAAATCCGCCAAACAGTCCTGCTCAGTCGGTCCACTGCGCCGTTTGAGCACTACAAGCTAATGCAACATTTGGAAACCCGCGAAAATATTCACGAATAGTCCTATTCAGTCGGTTCATTGCGCCGTCTGCGCACCTCGTGTTAGTGCAACATCTAGATACCCGCAAATAGTCCGCCGAATAGTTCTAATGAGTCGCTTTGTTTGCGCACCTCTTGCTAAGGTAATTTCAGATACCCGCGAAAAATCCGCCGAATAACTGCTCAGTCGCTCCACTGCGCCGTCTAGCCTAATGCAACATTTAAGTAAACGAAAAATCCGCCAAATAGTCCTGCACAGTCGGTCTATTGCGCCGTTAGCGCACCTCGCACAAATGCAACATTTTGACATTCGCGAAAATCCGCTGAATAACTCGAACAATGAGGAGCATGTTATCCCTGCGCACGATTAAAAGTGCGTAATCCTTAGATTCGTGCTGAAAAACCGACGGTAAAGAACGAGTATTCCCGATGAGTACCACGTACATTTAAGAAGGTTATTTACATACATATTCGCATTCGTCTATGTTCTGCGAATGTCTGAATGTTGCAAAAATATGCAGTAAACGAATAATAACACTAGCTTAAACAGGGCGTGTCGATGATGTTAGTCGTACCTGGCAAACTATTTGCAACCCCTAACATTGCCCAGCAGTCCTAACATGACATTCTTATAATCGTTTACATTAGAAGAACAATAAAAGACTCCTTACACCGTCTACTCTGAACGAAGAAGTAGATTGCAAAGTATTCCCACATACAATTAACTAAACTGCAACACAGAGTTGAAACATTTTGCGAGGAGCTAACAATGACATACCAAGGTAATATTATTGCATCTTGGGACTATTATTTTATTGTGTTCAGTTACAGGTAAAGCCCATTGACAAGATCGAAATCTTTTATTAGATTGACAAAAGAAATACATGGAATCAGCTGATCGCCACAAAAAATGTAGCAACGGATAATTTCAAGCCTCACATTTCTTTCAGAAAACCATACGGTCTATGTACAACATACCAATGTGTTCTTGGTTCCTTAGAAACCAGCTGATCGTAGTATTGTGTACCGACTGTACATATTCAACGCGGCTTACTCTAATGTTCGCTCAAAAACAGCGTACAGTTAAAATATTCGTATGCAAGACTTACTACACGAAACCTGGGGCAATTGACACCTGTCAGTATGCGGTTCTACGGAATGTCGATAAGTTTGTTACATATGTTACAGAAATATACCATAAAAATTCACGAGAGATAAAAATATCATCTTTGATGCTTTCTACACTCAGAGCCTTTTTGTTTTTTTTTCTGTGTCGTGGGTTTCAAAGAAAAACAAAATACACCCAAATCCAAAACAAATATATTTTCGTCATCTGTCTGCTCAGGGATCGAACCTGGATCCCTCATACCGGTATGGCAATGGCTCTGTCACGCGGGTCATCTGTATGCTGTATACGCGTGTATCTTTGAAATATCAACTGATTGGCACAGACTTCGTACACATAATATGATACAAACAATTTAACTCCAGCCTTAACTTAACCACCCTTAGGGATGAAATATTAGAAAAATCTCTCTTAATATTTACCCACTTAATTAAATGAACCCGTTGTCCAAATTTCAGTTAGCTTTCTAGGTTCAAAAGTTTAGGGAGATGATAAGTCAGTCGGAGAGCGATTACCCTACAAATTTTAAGTAAATTGACATAGCATTTACTTAGGAATACTGTTAAGAATCAGCTCATTTAGATAATGTTTTCAAGCATCATGAATTTTATATTTTACTTTAACTCAAGAATTAAGGATAATAATCACAAGATCTCTCAAATATCTCTAACAAAATCTGAAGTATTATCGATTTTGATTAGCAATGTGCGAGTAAACACAACTGTGTCCAAACTCAATTACCGAAGTTATGAAACACGATAGCCAGAGAGGCAGATTGCAGCATCGGCATACGTTTTAAAACTTCGCCGTGGAAGTTTGTGCGCTGTAATTGATCGGACGTTATAGTTCCGATGCCATTTAACGCTATTTGTCTGCTTCCAGGCGAACTTCACTTAAAATTGCTTTTGCTTGCCGTTTCCCTCCAATCCGCGTTAAAAATTAGGAAACCCGCACAAGTTTGAGCGAACACTATCGCACCGAAAAGCTAGCCAAAGTAAAAAGGTCGCGTTGAAAAATGGTTAAATGGTCTAAAACATCCGTTCGATTAAGATAAGACGCGGGCACGGCCGACAGCTGCTTTCACATCTGCCCTTCATCTTTGCACCGGCACCAACCCGAAAACACTGCGATAAAAAATCTTTTCGTTGCTACTCTCACCCGGCAGATGAACTACGTAACTATAAACACCATCTGCTGCGCCTATTTCTACCTGATATTGTACTTAACGAAAGTTTTTACGCGTCGCCCCATTATAGTTAAGCTTCAGTCAAATTCAATGAACTTAAATGCGTTGTCGCGTAAAAATTCAAAAGCAAATCCAAATCATAATTTCGCGTATTGACGTTTGTACAAGTTAATGAAGATTTCATCGTCCCTATTTAGGAGATGTACAAACAAATTTAGGCAACGACATAATTACATTTTAATCATAACGACTCGAGTGGCCCGCGTAGCGGTTTACATACCGATCTAACGCGCAGTGGGTCCCGGGTTCGATCCCCGGTCAAACAGGCATCTGAATGATGAGTTTAGATTCCTGTTCTGGGTCTGGGTGTTTGTGTATTCGTCTTTGTGGTTCCATGGCACCCACAAAAGTGAAAGTGTTAAAAAAAAGAAAAAAAAATGTTTTGCCGTGAATGTTTTGGTAGTTAAATAGTATATAACTTGAAATAAAAAAAAATATCATACATATCACTTCAATATCTAAAAGATAAATCTGATTTATTTACATAAACCTCTTAATTTCTGTTTGTCAATACTGATTGTCTGACTCAGATTGCAAATGCTTGAAGGTAACCGCGATTTGTGATGAAAAAGGGACAAAACTAATTTCATCAATTAGTTTCATTTAAGTCCTATAAAATAATGTCATTACAATTGTAAATTGTACATTAGAAGAACATACATATAAGGCGTCAGAACAAGTTTAGTTCGACCAAGAAGGTACCACCGCCACAGCTATTTCTAGCGTGAAGCGGTTCTGCGTTTCGGTGGAAGGGTGGTTGCCGGCTCACTTTCATATAAGCAGTAGCAACGCATCTGCGATTGACTTCAGATAAAACCACTGTTCTGTATGGAGTTGCTTAGTCCATGGGCGGCAGTTACCACTTATCATCAGGTGGAAGCAGGGGCGGATCGTGACTTTGTGGGGCCCTGAGCTAAAACTACTCGGGGGCCCTTTTCTCTACGGTGATGTAGTGTATAGGTACGTATCAGAAAAAAACTCGGCTGATATTTTTTTTCGTTACACGCAACGCCTTAATTACGATTCGTCTCTTATTATTTTTAACAGAGGCTGGGGGCCCCCGGTATCCAAAAAGCCCATAGGTACACCCCTGGGGGGAAGGCATGCTCGTTTGCTACTTCAATCTAATAAAAAAAAACAGTTTTAAAGTGAAAACATTAAATATACAGATACATTTTTGTTTAGAACCACTCATTCACTTACCTCACGCAGCTCTTTGATTTTGGCGCCACCCTTGCCGATGACGCAGCCCGCGCGGCTCTGATGGATTAGGAGACGCACGTCGAAGTCTTCATTGTTTCCTTTCATCCCGGCCTGATTGATTTACAATCTATTAGAATTTGCTTAACTAAGTAACTAACTGCGTTGAACGATTTTTCTGTTCATAATGATATTTATCTAATTCAACGCTTTATACGAGGTCCTCGACAAAATAGTCAACTAGTGTCTATAGTACATATTATATTTGTTTTAAGAATGGTCTATTTACTAGGTTTTATTTGATACCCATATTGTCGAGATAGTAAAAAGCCAACCCTCCCCTCCCCCTCCTTTCCCCTATTTATAGGCGTCAATTTTTCTAATGATATGTCACAATCCATCAAGCCGCTTGGGCTGCAGTGCGTGCCGAAGAAATACATACGAAGAAACATACATAGGCTCGAAAAACATTAAGCTCCTTTTGACGCAATCGGTTAAAAATGACTCGTATCGCAAATTTAAGTCGATAACGTCACAATACTCACATCAGCCAAGGACGGAAGAATTTGCTTCAGGATTTCCGTAACCGTGTCCACATCCGCGGATATGGATAACACTCTGAAAATTAGAATTGTCTCTTAATGGTCCGTACTGATCCTGATGGTGACATGGAAAAAACACAGCACAATATTGATTACGATGTAATAACAAATCAACGGTCAGGGAGGTCTGTTTCCGGGCTGAATATTTTAAAGCGTGATGGTGATGAAATTGCTGTCATATCCATACAGGTAAAATTGAATCTGTTGGAAACGTTTGGAAGGAGACGAGAAGTCGTGAGTACGAGATTAGCCCTTGACGGGCAATCGTAGCGCAAAATGAGCGATCGAGTTCGACACAGAGGTCCTGAAAGTCAAATTGGAAGGCAATTAAGGTGACGTGCATCATCCTGCGGGGTCGTGATGGGATCGATACGGGATGAAGCGCCTGATCGGAACCTGGATATTCAAACAACTCCTGACTGTTGACGAGTAGAGCAAATAGTGCCCGACTTGGGCGGTAAGTTGAGAGTAGCTTGGCGATATAGTTTACCGTTCGGGGCCGGGGCAATCTGGGACTGTTATAGAGGCTTTGTACTGCGTGGCGGGGCGGCGGGTGCGGGGCGGCGGCGTCCAGCGGGGCGGGACCGGCAACCAAGAGTCGCTGTAGCGGCGCGCCTCGCACCTCCTCTCCGCGACGCACCATCAACACCATCAAACATCATTTCCAACACTCGCTCCACCTCCACACAACTTTTATGCTTCGTTTATATATCATTTTTTCGATCAACTACTTTTTAACCGACTTCCCAATTATATTTATGATTTGAAGATATTATTATATAGCGTGTGGAGATATCGCAAAATAAACGTTTAGGTTAGAAACCGGTGTTAGAAATGATGAAGATTGTGTGCGCGGAGGTGCGTGGCGCGCCGCGAGCCAGAGGCGTCTGTCTCAGGGGCGTTAAAGACCTGCAACTGGCTGCCGGGGGGTTATTCTGTCTACAGACTGGCCGCCGACGCGTAACTGGATGGCCGAAACGACCACTGAAGCTCACTCTCTTCTTGGCAAGTCAAATTTGAACAGTATATAGGTTATTTAGAATCACATGTAGCACTTAAAGGTAATAAAGACATGGACAGGGTAAGTCCCGTATTACCCAGCGGAAGTAGCATTTTTTATTTTTACATAAATAGTTCACACCTGTACCTGTGGCGAAAAATTATTAAACTATTAAATAAAAAAACAAAATCATGGAAATATGAAGAGAACTCAAGTAATAATTTGATTAAACGTAAATATAATCAATTTTATTCCATATAAAACCAATGTCTTACTACTTAAAAATTCGCAACCTATAAGATAAATAATGGTTAATGATTTATTAATTTATGACGAAAAATTTCAACAATATCAATCGTTAATTTGCAAAAAATCGTTTTAAAGTATTAAACAAAATAAAAACAGATATTTGAGAGATAATTACAAAAGTGCACTGACCTCGCTCCTCAGTTTTGATATATTGGTGCCAGCCTTGCCGATGATGGAACCGGCCACCTAGGGAAAAAACAAAACTTTAGGAAATATCTATATAAAAATATACAATACACAATTTTATCGTTTTCAATACTCATAGCCTGTTGACATTGTTATATTATATATTACTTTCTTGTAGGTGTAAATAAACACCCAGACCCAGAATTTTAGAACAGAAATAGAACTCTGATCTCGGACATGGTAAGCCGATGATGATGATGATGCGAGTCGTCAAAATATTAAGAAACTTTGGCAAAATATATCCTTTTAAAATATGGATAGGTACATTTGCTATGCTATAAATATGGGCATGCTTTTATAAAATTAAAAATTACTTTGCCAAAAGATACCTTTATACACTGTCGGTAAAACTAGCACATTTGAAAATGTTAGTGTATTAAATTCTCTGCGCCACGGACGAATGTACCAATTTTTTAACACATAGCATTCATGAATATATGACCTATTTATAAATAAATTAACCAATTTATGGAAAGACATTCATATAGACATATTCAAGGTGGTAGAAACCAGTGTAGTTCGACCGGGGAGTTAGCACCGCCACACCTATTCCTAGCGTGAAGCAGTTCTTGCGTTTCATTGGAAAGGTGTGGTTGCCGGTTCACTTGTATATGAGGCGAACATATCAGTCCTCGGGAGTAGCAACGCATGTGTGATCGACTTCCGATAGAACTCCCTGATCTATATGAAGTTGCTTACAGATGTCCATGGGCGGCAGTAATCACTTACCATCAGGTGAACTGCATGCTCGTTTGCTACTTCAAACAGATAAAAAGGACATTTTTTTATAATATCGAAGTAGCAAATGCAGTCCTCCTGATGGTATGTGGTTGTAACGTCCCATCGACATGTGTAAATAAGCACTAATAATAATATTTTTTTGTCATGAGGTTGCTTACAGACGCATTTTTATCCCTGAGGTTTAAGTTGGAGCACCTCGGATAAGCATGTCGTTACTACAGTTTTCAAACCAGAACCAACACTTAACACTGATGTTATTAGGTAGAAGTGTAACCTCAAAGGACTTTCAAAAAGCTATCGAGTTACCACAGATTTTAGTGACGCTAAATTGTGAAAAAGAAATAGACTATAATATAGTCTATTTGCAGATCGCAGATATTGCAGAAGTGATATTATCACTTCTGCAATTGAGATTTGTTCCAACAACACGTCATATGTTAACATCCGCTAAGCCATTTGGACTGTAAGACCAAATGGTCAAACATACATACATACATATTGTACACAAATACGCAAAACATTATCCTCTTTCTGACACAGTCGAGTAAACTAACTATGGCCAGTTAAGCAGTTCA
This sequence comes from Cecropterus toxeus, assembly GCA_018249875.1. Lineage (NCBI taxonomy): Eukaryota > Metazoa > Arthropoda > Insecta > Lepidoptera > Hesperiidae > Cecropterus > Cecropterus toxeus. Next base: position 524 of record DWNE01006111.1, on the reverse strand, counting down.
TGGTCGCCGTAGCAGACAGCAACGAACGCTTTGAACTCAAGCCCTCTCGAGCTAGCAAGTGGTTTTGTCTGCCAGAGAAACAATAAATGTTTGTTTACTTTTATTCACCGAGCGGTCGGGGCAACCCTGACGAGCACGTACTAGGAACGGTCGGGTATATCGTAACTGAAAACCGTTTTACGTTCATAATATATGTAATACCATATCGATACGTGTAGTGTATACAGACTACAACCATGAACAAAATAACAAACCTACGAATGGACGAAGGCAAACGAATATCTTTGTGAATCAAGTAATGAATATTCAATGAAACAAGAGGCGCAAAGCTAATAGAATAAAATAGGATTCAAAAAAGATGATTATTTGTTTTATTTCTAATTTAAAGTAGTTTTTGTTTTTTTTGGAAGCAGATGGTTGCCGGCTCAGTTATATAAGAGGCGACCATCTTAGGCCTCATTTACGGAGACGCGGCGCGTCGTGCGTGGCGTGTGACGTGACGTCTCGCGGCGCGTCGGTCGTTT
>DWNE01006110.1:0-13355 GCA_018249875.1 Cecropterus toxeus | reverse complement strand
TGTGTGTCAGCTCCGACGCACTACTGGAGTTTACTTCTTAAGTACGATTGTTTAAACAGGCGCAATAACATTAAATTGAGATTTTATAACATTTACATATATAAACAAGCTCAATAACATAATATGTTAAAATGATAAGATAAAAATCTCATAATATAACGAGTTTTTACTGTGCTCATAGTTGTCATAGTTGTTGTTCATAGTATGTAGTAATATGTTTAAGAATATTCAAACTACTACGCTTTATACGTTTTTTTGTTTATAATGATACATTTAATTTAACTATACAAAATAAAAGTATTATAGTATAAATATTTTCAGAATACTAGCTTTCATTTGATACCCATATTGTCGTTATAGTAAAAAACGCGTTCGTTCTCCCCCCTTTTTCCCTTATTTGCAGGCGTCATTTTTAAACATCATATAGTTTTTGTCAGTTTCCAAACTAAGACGATTCTAATGATATGTCATACGACACGATCCATCAAGCCGTCGGGCTAGAGCACCTGCCAAAGAAATGGACATACAAACATAAATATAAACATATGCTGGAAAAACATTATCCTCCTTCTGACGCTGTCGGGTTAACACTTACAAAAATCGAGAAAACTGAGCAATATTAAGTTGCTGCATAGGAAATAGATACACGCGCGTGTGACGATGACGTTGCTTACAATACTCCAAGGGCTACTCAGAGGAGCGGTAGTTGTTTGCGAGATCGAACGCACATTCCTTTGAACGCCAAACTTAGCATGGACAGGTAACATTATAAATAGATCACGTAGATCCGAATCAAAAATCCAAATAAAAATAAAAAGTTAGATAATATTTACATATTAAAAGTCAATGTTCAATTTAAATAATGTCACAATAGATACATAAGTAACCTTATTTAAAATTACTTATTATATATAAGGTACTTATTTATTTAAATCATGACTAATCGTTTTGTACTGATTTGCCACATTTACGCAATGAGACATATTATGGTCTCGTATCAGTCGATTCGCAGCATTAGTTGGTAATATTCTCACATGTAAATGCTTGTTATTAAATAATACGATATGGTTTCAAAGTGTTGTGTTTTAATATTAGTGCTTGTGTTTTGTGCTCACGGAGAAAAGGATACGAGAAGCAATGTCGTTTTTGTTATTGACGATACCATATCTATGTCATTGGAAATAAGACAAGTCAAAGAAAATGTGCAGGAAATATTTTCAGCTGTTTTGGGATCGAAAAAATCTGAGATAGGAAATTTTATTCTTATCACATTCAACGACAATGAAGTGTCAATGGGCGACGATATGTATGTCGACGACCCTGATCTGGAACGTATGTACTGTGATCCTCATAATCAAGTTTATTCAATTATTTACTGCTTCAAACTATTTTAAATAAAATAGGACTATCAAACGTGTAGCATTCCACCGGATGGTAAGTGGTGACTGTTGTCTATGGACATCTATCGCCATCTAATGACCCAGGACACCATCTCTCATCAGGATTGGGCTCTTGCCTGCAAATGAGCATAGATTTGTTGCTAAAATGAAACGTCCCATGTAAGTGGCTCTTACCAAACTAGAACAAAAGTATGCTCAATACGCATTTAAAAGGTATAATTAAGTATATCAAAAATGTTTATTAAATTACTAGTAGTTCCCAGGAATAACAATGCATAAAGGTCATCCTCTGGTAAGACTACTGTCCTATTTGAAGTGCAACACAAATGTCCATATGTGAAAGTGTTTAATTGAAAGGACAGGTTGCTTGTTTAATTGAAACGTATATATGTATTTTAATCAAGCATATTATAGGTACCAACGTAGAATAAATATTGTCTTAAAAAATAATAAATTTTCTATATAGGTATTTGTAATTAATTAAAGTTGTTAAATAAAAAACAGAGAAACGTCTATTCTTTGTTTTTATTTAACAACTTTAATTCGATTTCGTTCGAAACAACGTCTTCTTCGATTACACACCAAAAATAATTGACACACTTAATAATATTTTAGCCATCGTTGTAAGGGCTGATACTAGAGATCCAAATAAATTCCTCAAGAAATTGAATGAAATAAAAGTTGATGGAGGTGGATATTGCCCAGAACTATGTTTGACAGGGATCAAACGTGCTATAGAAGAGAGTAATCCAAATTCCTTTATATATGTATTTACCGACGCATCCGCTAAAGATTACAAAGAAGAAGATACAGTAAGAAAAATGGCTGAAAAAAAATCTATTCAGGTATCTCGTAATTTTGTCAAAACTCTTATGGAAATCACTTAATCTAATCTTGTTACCTAATGTACCTAATAACATAATTGATATACACGCATCAAAAATTAGTCTTCGTAACACCGGAATATAATAAAGCTTGTATTATTGATTAAAAACAAAAATTCCAAACAGTTAAAACACAAACAATTAAAAATCGAATCGTCCACATTGTTCTTAATAGTACACAAAACATTATCGTAAAAGCCTAAGTTATACCAATGGAATTTTAATCTATCTTCATTATTCAGTATTTACAGGAGGACGGATACACTCATTTCTTTCCTGAATTAGGCCTAAAACCGAATCGAGATGTGTCGTAAACCAAAGGGTAAAAAATTATTCTTAGTTCCTGGCTTTACTCTACGCGCTTCTTACATCTTTCGTTCTCTGGAAGGTAGATTAATACCAAAATTGTTGTTATTCGTATTTTTGTAATGTCTCTTTAGTATAGTTAGCAACTAGTAATCGTCGAGAAGATGATGTAGTTTCCCGAACGTTGCCCAGTCCAGTGTGTTTCCACAAGTAACCCCTATCTCAAAGTTGGACTTATCCATCTAGATTTAGTGCTCTAGGTAAATATATTTGTCAACAACTTCGGGGGTGGTTCTGTCAACAATGACTGGCATGGGTGTGATATGAACATTAGACGGCTTGTCCATGTTGAAATTAAGACCCACCGGTTGAGAGGCACCAGAGAGGTGTCTGAGTATGATGTAATGTACTATAGTCTTAACGGAATCCAGCTTGTTCGGGTGGCTGGAAGTCGTCGAGCCTGCGAGCTATTCGATTTTTGATAACTCTCGAAAATACCTTGTAAACGTAGGTCATAATCGCAAAGAGCCTGTAGTTCTTCAACAAAGAACAGTACCACTAATCTTCTGCACGCCTCCGGTGCTATACTTCGAATTGTAACGGAATCGAACAACTGTTGGAGCGCTTTTAAAATAGGCCTTCCACCTGCTTTTAGCAATTCAGTTGTGATTCCGTCTTCATCGGGCGCTCGGTTAGTTCTTGAACTGCTTGATAGCCAATCGAATCTCGTACAGGTTGGCGTCTGGGATAGCTTGGATATAGTGTCGGGTTAACGTATCATCGGCAAACCGTAGAGGGCCACGAGAAACGGTATATGATGTAAATAATATTTGAATGTAACTTTGAACTAGACCATGACCAAAAAGACACAGGGAGATAACGTTTGTAATGTTTAAGACATCTAAATCCATTTATAAGTATGTTTTACGATTACAGCTGTTTGTTGTAACTACTATATCTGGAAAAAAGATATCAAAGGCTGACGTGACGTAGATGTGACAGTTGCTCATACATGTGTTTAAAGTACATAACTACTTTGTTTTAAACTATCTTAAAAAGAAGACTTTATAGCGCATGTGAAAATTATTAAACTGTATATAGAAGAGTTGTCCGTGTGTGTGCGAGTGAATTTTGTACTATGAGTTGAGTAAGTGGTCGTAATGTGGCAAACAAAATATCTTCCATTAAAAATTCTTAGCAATGCCAATATGGTATGGTAATGCCAATGCCAATGGTAATTGTTCAAACGTATAATTAACTATGCAGTACAAAAAAAAAATGCAGCACCAGCGCCTCTACTGTACCATTAGTACGAGTTTGTCTCGTTTATTCCAGACAAGATTGAGTCTTGTTTTTGCCAAAAATGCCCTCCGTAAATTTTAGTTCCGAAACAAGCCGCTAGGGGCGCTACATGTAGATGTATCGGCAGAAACAAGACTCAATCTTGTCTAAAAAAACAAGACAAACTCGTACTAATGGTACTGTTTCTGCCTTATAACAATAAGCGCTACGGTATTTTTATTTAAACTTGATTTTTAAGTTGAGGCATTCTTATTTAGACTTCAGGGGTTGCAATGCGTCTTTGGTTTAATTCAGATACGATTTTAATACTTATTTAGGTTACTTAACGTATTATTCTGTTTATATCTACCATAACATTGAAACACCGTAAGACACATTTTATAGAAAAATATGAATTTGCACGGCATTTGTCTGACAAGCGTACTCTTTTAAGCTCTTCAGAATTAAACAAACTTTAATCGCTTCCTGTACTCTGTGGTCAGTTTAAGAAAATCACCAATTGTGTTAAGTTTCGTAAGATACATACAGTTAATGATGTGAGCCGTGATATGGAACCTAACGAAATATGGAACTCCGGGATCTTCAACGGAACACTACCGGAGTTTTCCTAGCATGAGATCCCTTTGGGGCTCTTTCCCGGTGAGCATTTACCCTCACCATGCCTTCAGGTATTTTCGACGACACGCGACAAAACATGCCGCCGTCCTTCCTGAAGTCGCTTGGCTGGATGGCTCGAGCTCCCACCCTTGCTGCCCGCAACCCCGGAAACTCCCTTTTAATCGCCTTTACGACACGCTTGGGATACCGTAACTCTGTTCTAGTCCCAAAAATATAGGGACAAGATAAGTTAATCTACCACTAGTGTTTGTAAACGGTTTTTGCCCAATAACGCATTTTGGCCATCACCATGATCCACGTAATTGGGTCGAAATATCGGCAAAAAGAAATTTAAAAACTGCATATCGTGTGTACTCATTGCGTATCAAACTACAACTACCTATGATTATTTATTCTTGTTTATAATATTTCTACATCACTTTACACTTCAATTATCGTTAAATAACTTGATAAGAACTTCGAATTACCACTTACAAAACTATTTTCTTATCAAAAACTGCATTGAAAATCAAATAACGGTGAAATTAAGTTTTGTTACGCTCGCCTTGTATCGTATGAATAAAATAAACATATTTGTGTAAACTTTAAATATTTTTTGAATCAGCCAGCAATCGAAGTAGGTAATACATGTATGATAGACTGTTAAATAAATGTAGGCATAATTTAAGAAGAGCGTGTTGCTTAGACTTTTGATGTGTGTATTGCCTACAAGCTAATTTATTTTTGCTGCTGGGCTTTGGCTCCAGAAATTAAGTCTTTAAGCAATAACATCACGTGACTTTAGTATAGACCAGGAATGTTATGGATATGAAATTTTCGGATCTGAATACGGATACGGATACAGATATGGATACGGATATAGAAATAATATTATACCGGTTTCGGTTACGGATACGGACGTGTAATCATTCCGGATCATCCGTTACTTTCGGATAGTATCGGTTACAGACATTATATTTTTACGGATTTTTTTTCGGATTTCTGATTGTTTTGGTTACGGACACGGAGCTCCATAATATACCTGGTATGGACCAGTGAATAAAAGAAGTATAAAAAAGAAGGAAAATAAGTTACATAGTCTGCGAAGAATGATGTTCACTCCTGTAATTGGCATGCATACGTGCATACAAACCAATTGTACAAAACTTATGTAATGATTTGTGTGTAGTGCTGTTGGTGTGTAAATAATAAAATAAATAAATAAATAAACAGTCGGGTTTTTATTTAATGTTTTAAACGATGTTACTAGTTAACTTAACATAGATTAATTTTGAATTGTGCGGTTAGTCAAGCAGAGATACAATGTAGGGTTTCTATCTGAACTATCTGAAGACAATCACAGATGCGTTGCTAATCCTGAGGACTATAACGGTCGTCTCATAATAAGTAAATAAAAACACGCTTTCTACACTCATAGCCCCAGACTAGGATTTTCTCCTGTGGACACACAAACACGAATACACAAACCCAGAATAGAAATGTAAACTCATCATTCATATTTCTGTCTGGCCGGGAATCGAACCCGGGACTGTAAAGTAAGACGGAAACTACTCCATTCCACCGAAACCCTAAACTCTTCTACCATATTTTATCATGAACCAAGCAAACAATAGTTCCAGCAACGCTTTTATTAGTAAACCACCCTTATTTCAAGATGGTGGCGTCACGAGGGTGCAAATCGAGACAACCGATGCTTCAATTTTTGCATACGATTGACAATTTGCAAGGATTTCTGTGTTGCGTAGAAATTTGCTCCACATTTTATGTTCCGATTTGAGAAATATTGGCTTGTGGGGAAGTAATGGAAGGATGTGTTGATGTGAACGAGTTAGTGATAGTTTGTGTTTTGATACTTTACTCCTTGATAAACAGAAGTTCCATATACGCGGAGGATCCGCCATATGCAGCGAAGACAGAAACCGTGAATGACCAGTACTCAACAAAAGCTGACGCGCTAACAGTCAGCGCGGAATCTGTTTGCTTTTACCGACTATAACCAATTATATGGAAATTATTTACCGCGAAAACAAGAAAATGGTCACATTTTTTTAACCGCGAATACTGAAAACGCGAATATGGAAACCGTCAATCGCTTTGACAGTATTTTTACCCGATTCGTCATTCTCTCGTGATTGTTTAAAACGCTTTCTACACTCATAGCCCCACACAGTACCATAGAAACAGCTAACTAGCCTTCATTTGATACCCATATTGTGATAGTAAATAAGTCGTCTCTTTTCCCCTTTTTCCCCTATTTGAGGCGCCATTTTAAAAAATCATATAGCCTATGTGACTCTCTAAACTGAGACGACTGTAATGATATGTCATATTATTTATTTTTATTTATTTTATTAATATGAAGTAGCAAACGAGCAAGCAGCCCACCTGATGGTAAAAGATTACCACCGCCCATGGACATTTGTAAGCAACTTCATATAGAACAGGGGTTCTATATGAAGTCTATCACAGATGCGTTGCTACTCCCGAGAACAGAGATGGTCGCCTCATATAAAAGTTAGCCAAAAGTCATAGGTTACGACCCTTCAAGCCGTTCGGGTTGTAGCGCGTACCAAAGAAATGGATACCTATACAAACTAACATACATACACTCGCAAAACATTACGCTCCTTCTTACACAGTCGGGAAAGAATCTAAATGTAGGCTTTAAACGAAATGGTGCAATATGGCTATGCCATATATTGCACCTTTTCGCTTAATCTCGCGTGATCTTATGGCTCGTTATATCAATTGTATGCAAATCGTGTTCAATAACAAGTTGCACCTGGCTTCTAAGAACGGAGAGCTATTGAATAATTGCTTCATTCTTGGTATAGAAAAGGAAAGGTTGAAACTGAAATTCTTTAAATTATTATTTCGATTGTAAGGAAATCTGACTAACATCATTTAAGACTACTTAAGATTGATTATCCACCCTTAGTTTTAATTACTTCACTTTTATTTAAAAAAATCATCAGAAAAACAATACATAAGAAACTATGAAATGATAAACTTTACTAACATTATAACAGAGTATTTAATACTGAATTATGGCTACAATAATATACATTATTCACTATTACGGAATTGTAATTCTACCTATTACAATCTATTAAGGCGTAATAATTCTAAACATAGGCATTACAATTGCAGTATAATACTATACTATAGAGAAAATACTTTTATGATTGTCTATGGACGAAAGGTAATTAAATTGGGCTGAAAGGCAAGTATCTAAGACCGCAAGAACATAAAAAATACTATACCATAGACTCCTATAAATTTGACAGGCTGACACGTTATGGGTACCGGTTCCGGGTACGATCCCCGGCCAAACATCTGAATGATGAATGTGGATTTCTGTTCTGGGTCTGTGTGTTTGTGTATTCGACTTTGTGTTTGTCCATGGCGCCCACGACACAGGAGAAAATCCTAGTGCGGGGCTATGAGTGTAGAAACCGTGTTTTATAGCGTGTGTGTTACAACTTTGTGCGCATTTTCAAATTGCTATGCTATTATTGTTCAATCATTAAAAAAAGACTATATTAAAAACTGCAACTCCTTTACCATCGGCGGCAACATCGTCATTTCTTTCCACCTAATAATAGCAATGTTAAGTGCTGTTATGTTCTAGCTTGAACGGTATGATAAGGGAGATGAGGGAGACATACTTTTTTATCTTTTATAGGAGGGAGATGAGGGAGACATACTTTTTTATCTTTTATAAGCCAATGCTTGACTACAATACCGCTCGATGGCGTGGCATGCAAGTGGTGATATAGTCTTTGGTGGAGAATCGCCTTAACTTAGAAAAAACCTATTTATTCTTGCCTTGAAGACACCCACATTGTAATCGGACGGAAACACCGATGCGCGTAAGTTATTCCAGTCCTTCGCAGCACGCAAAAGATATGAAGAAGCGAAGCGTGTCTGTCATGACATAGTTATCCAACGCGTTCTTACTTAATGCTCAGGGATTAAGTAGTAGTAACCCCACCCAAACACCCAGACCCAGAACAGAAATATAAACTCATCATTCATATTTCTGTCTGGTCGGGAATCGAACCCGCAACCCACTGCGCGACAGACTGGTATGGTGACCGCTCCGCCACGCGGGTCATCCTAGTAATACATCTGAGATCGTCCTCAGATAGGATCTAATGTAATCTGGTTCTAATGTAATGGTTCATTACAGGTTTCCACGCGAGGCAGTGGTCACTTACCAACAGGGGGACTACATGTACATTTGCTATTGTATGTAAAAAAAACTTGAGGAGATTTAAACTTTATCAAAATCTATTTTTAATTCAGATGAATATTCGCATAAACCAAATATTATTTTGAGCGCTGCCCTTGATCATTTATAATTAACCTTATCTCAACCTTAAAAAAACCTCAACTTAAAACAGATTAGTGGTTGTAATAAGGCCGACTACACATGCATTGCTTTTCGTAAACTGAAAACTTAGTAGGAACACGATTTTACAATGAAAAAAGCGATAATCGGTTCCAACATATGGCGCTCATATTTGGTAGGGGGATATAATAGTAACCACAGTATGGATAGTAGCATATAATATTGTTTATTAATCACATTAATTCCGCACATTTTATGATAAATATTTGAGCAACCATACCAAGAGCTTAAATCAAAGCTCATCATATAGATACCTGGTGGAGGATTACACCTTGAGCCTTCTTAGTGTTAAACTACTCGTGGTACTGCGCTATGAAATCATCGATTCAGTTCTTATCGACTGTTAATTCCCAGAATGAGAGGAGTTTAGACTCAAGCATGCATACATAAACTTAACTGATCTTTTTTGAATTTATTCTAGGTAACACTCAAGCATTTGTAGTTTCCTTGCATTTTTTTGTAGGAAACGATAAATGATTCTTAGAAATAAGTGTCATGGATTTGAACCCTGGTCCCTAGTGAGAAAGCAATCTTTAGTTAGTAGTCTATTTCATCGAGTGTAATAGTATAATAGCTAACCTTTACAAATATTTTCTTACCGGATCTTCGGGATTCTTGCATTCACCTCATAAACATCGTCCGCTATAAACATAATTATATTCGCACGTTCATCACGAACCAGGATTTGTTGCTAAGCCATTTCAATTTATGGACGTTACATCAATTTTAATTTTAGTTCAGCTACGCCTTCTCATCATAATGTTTCTTAGAAATTTACGAATGTAGGGATATAATTGGCATTACATATCAGTTTGCAGAGATGACATAGGCTATATACTATTAAAAATGACATTTGTGAACTTTAATATTTTGACGAAACCTCAAAATTATAAAATGCAGTCGTATTTTTGGTAAGATTTTAAACACAGTCGTATTTTGGTAATTTTAAAAGTGTGTATGATTAATCGACCATGTACACTTTTCCAATTGTTTACCAATTCATAAACCATAATTCATAAAGGACAAAACACAATGCAATGGAGACGAAACAATTGGGCGTATAATCTGATTTTTATCAACATCGACAATAATTCTATTAGAGCCGCGAGATCACGAATAAGGATTTCCGTTGGCAACCGATCGAGAGATATGATGCGTTTCTGAGCCGGGATTTATAAATAAATCCATTACGCATTGCAATTTCAATACAATGGCTCGTAAGTAAATCTGTTCGTAATAAATTTTACAGGAATGCTTCTGCTTTGTTGACAAATACTGGCATGACTTTGGGTTTCAGATATGCCATGTGCGGTTGAAGGATGAAGGAGCTTTGTCTTGTCACGATGTTATGTTTGAAATTGGTTTCATGATTTAAGAGTATATTGCTGTAAATCCTAAATCGATTATGCAAATTTAAGATACTGAGTAAATGTTGGTGACAGTAAAAAACTAAATAATAATCTTAATATACTAATGGGATCAACATTTAAAACAAATGCAAGGTAATGGTAGGTCTTCTGGCAAGTATTTTGGTCTTCCAACACGGCTTGGAATCAGTTTCCATGTTGTTTCTATTTTGAAAGTCCAGAAAGAAAGAGTATGTTTCCATCGGTGATATACCACCGTCAGGCCTATTTCTAGTAAAGTTGTTCTTGCATTGCGGTCGAAGGGTGTAGATTCCGGCTAACATTTATATAAGGACTATTTTAATCCTCGAAAGAATTTAGCAACTCCACTATCATTGACTTTTTTATGATTTTGAAAAACAAATGCATTCTTCCTTGTAAGTGGTTACGGTCACCAATATAAATCTGTATGAAATAAAAAAAATATCTAAGTATAAAATATAATAAGTAACTGAAGTCAATCATAGATGTATTGCTACTTCAGTTAAAAGTCTGCTTTTAAAAAGTTGCTTACAGATGTATTCGTAAGTTCTATTTTGTAGCGCCACCTGCCGAAAGAACAAAACATCTGGTGTGCCAACAAGTAGAACTAAACGTTCTCAACAAACAATGATTCGTTCAAGAGAGGCGAGGAAATGGGCTAGTTGAAACAGTAATGTCAGATCGAGTGAGTAATGTTGCCCTTTAAGCATTGTCTAAACGATCTATAACAATTTAATGGCTACTAATCGTTCATTTCTAGATCCTCCTTTCTATAATTCCAAGATTTCTTTGAGGCAAATCTAGGAACTCTAGGACTCATCGTGGAGCCAAAATTGTTTCTTAACCGTATTTATAAACATTTAAATGCTCTGACAATGAATTACTTTGTATTTAATATAAACGGAAATTTTATGTTGCATTATTTATACTTTTTATTGTACCACTATAGTCAAGTTATTTAGTAAATCAGGGACAGCCTAATAGTTGTAACTCGGGCTGTCGATTAAGGTTCCGAGACCCGAATTCCAAGCCACTGATTTTTCGAAACAGATGTGCATTTGTAGAAATATATTATGACTGTTTTCGGTGAAGAACAATATCGTGGGACTTTCCTTTAATCACATGAGTTTCTAAAAGGGGGGGTCCATTAAAAATCACGAAATATCACTAGAGGGGAGGAAGGGGGGTACAGATATATAATGTGCATCTATTTTTTCGGTAAACGCGCGATTACTCAACCGATAACCGGCGTTACGTTTATTATTTTTGTGACATTAAAAAAAAAGTTTCTTTGTAGGTGCTAAAAATACACGTGATATAGGAGAGGGCGGGGTGGCTTAAACCTCACCATGTATAACCAAAGGAGGAGGGGAAAAATGCCAAAAAGATATCACGTGATTAATGGAAGGCCCATTAAGAGTTTTCTAAACAATGTGCTCAAAGGCGTGTGAAGGATACCGATTCCCACTTGGCAATAATGTGTGTAGGTAGTTTAAGAATTCCAATTTAGTTCTAAATCGTTTCCAGATAATAAGCACATCATGATTGTGACAGAATAAAATATAATGCCCGTGATGAAATCACCTCACAGCCTGTATTCAGGCTTTTATCGCCTGTAACTATTATTAGAAAGTGTGGGAATTATTCATTGCACCGACAGAGCTTGCGTTATCACGAAACTTATTGTTCACACCTTCCAGCTACATAAATGATTACTTACATAAAACAGTACTTATATAAAACTGGTAACATCGTTAAAACATTAAACAAATAACCCGATTGCTTAAAACGATTTTATTGTTCATATTGATATATATTAATTTAGCGCTTATATGAGTTTTTGTCAAAAATGTCAAGTAGAAATATTATATATTTTTAGATTGGTCTATTTAGTAGCTTTCATATGATCTCATATTTCCTCTTGGAATAATGAATATTTTCCGCCAGACGATTTAATCGTGCCTAGGGAGGGAGCTGCAGTGTTTTGACGGTTTTAGTTCGGAGATTGTATATTTGCAAGATGTTGTGATAATTTGGATAGCGTGATTCAGAATACAGTGGCGCCATCTCTTGTCATCTCTTCTCATTAAGTCGGGAGAAGTTACCAAACTTTTTTTTACTTAATATCAAAAATCACAAAATTATAATATACCTACCTTCTTCATTCCAATAGTATTCTCTATAATTCTAATTGAATGAGCAAATATAATTGTATTGATACTTTGATTCTAGCCGAAAGATGGTTTTACCAGTACTGTTTGATCTGTAAATATACTATGGTTACAGCTATTTCCAACGTGAAGGATTTTATGCGTTTTGTCAGAAGAGTGTGGATGTCAACTGGCCTAAATATGAGATATCCATTTTAGGATAAGATAGAATCTATATTCTATGTGAACTTGATTAGAGATGCCCATGGGTGGCAGTGACCACTTTCTATCACGTGGACATACTTGTTTGCTACTTCAAAATTAGGAACTTATAAAATTCTTAAAAAACTACTTGAAAATAATAAAAGTTACTGAAATTTATCGCTTATCGCTAAAATAGTAGTAGTGCAACGACAGGTGCGAACGATTCACATTTTGACACGGTGTAAGGCCACGGGTCACCGGATCAAACGCATCGGAAATTCCTCGAATGGTTGCAAGTTCGTGCGATTTCAAGGTTCCTTATATCTAAAGCGACGAGAATTGGGCACAAAAAGTCGGTTAAAAATGTGTGAACTTGCAATGAGCAATGCAAAATATGTGATGTAATTTTTAAGTTTCAGTGCTTTTAGAAAATACAAGATTGTGGATCTAAAAGGTTAATAATTATCCGAATTTGAAACCTGTTCTCTTATGTACGAAGCAACTATCTTAACTAGGGAGTAACAACGCATTTGTGATCAACTTCAGATAAAAGCACTGTTCTATATAAAGTTGCTTAGAGATGTCCATGGACAATGGTCACCATCAGGAACATTGGAACTGAGCAATAGTGTATATTTCAATAGTTAATTGGTTGTTAAAGTGTAGCGTATCTTGCCAAACAAGCCTCA
>DWNE01006109.1:0-13356 GCA_018249875.1 Cecropterus toxeus | reverse complement strand
AAAAAAAAAAAAAAAAAAAAAAAAAAAAAAACAGACGAATTGAGTACCTCCTCCTTTTTGGAAGTCGGTAAAAAATATGTTCTGATTTCGCAACGTATAAATTCTCTTAACTCATTTTGACTTTTAGCAAAGGCCTCCCCTGATTCTCTCCAATGAGCCTTGTCCCCCGTGACTCTCGATTTTTTTTCAGACACCCTTGTCAACGATCTTAGGTATAAGGTTGTCTGGAAGTCATTTATTAATTTTATATACTTAATATAATTTGAGTAAATATTAAATATTTGAAAATTTACGATAAACGTAGGCCAATTTTATATTAGATAGTATTTTAGATTTAATCCACCATACTAATATATAAAAAGGTCTCTGTTTGTTACTCACCAGTGTTCCGATTTATATGAAATTTTGCTTGGATGTAGCAACTTTTGATTGCAAGAACATTTTTTACCGGCAAAATGGAAAATCTCGATTTATTTTATAATATTGATAACTCAAGTGTTTCTTGAGCAACTTCAAAAATTTTACCATTAACTCTGCAAGGTTGCAAGGGAACTGTAGGGCTAAACTATAAATGTAAGTCATTTGTTGCTAATTCGTAAACACTCAGTAAAGTCACCTTCACATTTAAATTTATTTTTGTCCCGAAACGAAGCAAGGGTATTTCAGCTAGTAATAAAATAAAGGTTAAATAATACTTTGTAGTTCTACTCCGGCGACGCTAGTGCCATAACTTTTCTGCCTACAACTATCAGTGTTAAGCGCTACTGTATTCTGTTTTAAGAGTGTGGTAAGGCAGACATACTCACTCGAGGCGTGCCAGCTTAGTCCTCATTGGCATCAACGCATCTGTGCCTAACCTTAGGTAAAATCTGTATGTCCGCAGTGGCCACTTACCGTCAGTACAGAATGCTTGTTTGCTGCTTCTGTACTAAAATATGACAAGAGTTTACCATAATCTTCTTCATTGTTAGCCATGGTGTATGAGAAGCTGGTCTTCGCGCGATACGCGTACCGGTACAGGAAGGTGGGCTGCCCGGACAAGGCTGCGTGGTGCTGGGCCAGCTAGCCCACGTCCACGGAGAAGTGACGATCTCCAAGCGCCTGACGGGTATAAATAATTTACAAATACCTGTATGGTATGAGGATTTTTATATGGAAGAATCTAATGAACTGCAGTTATAATATTAGATTAAATATATTAGACTATTGTAGGTAAATGTACACTTCCATCGATAACTAGCCATCTATATCTTGAAGCAACATTCAGTCTTTATTTTATTCAAAACCATCTACTGTATTAAAATACAAGAGTAAAGATGAATCTAGAGATACCAGGCTTCCACCTGAGTCCTCTGAAGTAGCAACTACGGCAGTGACTTAACAGTAGGTAGGATACTTGCTCGTACATCTGTAAGCAACTTAATACTGAATAAGTGTTGTATCAAATGCAATCCTTGCTACTTCCGAGACCTAAGATGATGACCTCATAAAAAATTGAGCCGACAACCACACCTTTCTACTAACTGCGGAACATTAAGAAACAGTATGTTTAAAAGAAGCCTAGTATTTTGCCATTCAGCCTCTCCACCAGGGGGTCCAAGGTATGAATACGAAGACCACTGATTTTTCTAAGTTATGTTCAAGTTAGAAATTAATTTCACTCGTTTTAAAGGAGAGTTCTTTAGATAAAAAAGTTCTTAACTTATCAAATAAATACACTCCACACCTGGTGAGAAAAAGTCTTAGCGTTTGATTATTTCTTTTCTCACCTGTGCTGGAGGGTCTTGTTATATTTACCTATATTTACATCCATGCTATACTTAAATTTTGCTTACATATAGTATAACTCAGTAGTTTAGTTATACCTACTAAAGTATTCTGCTATGGGGCCAATTAGTGTAGTTGAAGGTGGCCACTTCAGTTGAGCTCTGTGGGAGTGTTCTTCAAAACGCGGCGTAGTAACGAGGGAAATGAGCCGTGTCTGAAGTGTCATCTTCACGTATGGAAAAAACACTAAGCATCATTTGCTTACCACTGCTGGGAAAAAGTTACTTTAAAATTATACACGAACTTACAGAGGAAAAGTAATTAAGTACGGTCATAACTCCTCATTTATGATTTCCGCATTCGCGTACTTAGTATTCGCGGGTGAAAAATGTGACCATTTTCTTATATTAGCGGCTATTTTCTTTATTCACGGTTGTAGTCGATATAAGTAATCAAATTCCGGGTCTTTTGTTGAAGCGTCAGGTTTTTTTAGTACTGATGATCATTTGCGGTTTCTGTATTCACGTCATATACCTTCCTCGATTATTACGGCGGGGCATAGCTTCTACTGTATTCATAATAAAACAAATTTATTACAAAGACCCTGATTTATAACTACATAAACTAAAATGAACAATAGTTCGTATACTATTTCGAAAAATTGCCATCACATTTGTAAAATATGGAACAATAAATAAATGAATGGACATATTTCGTGACGACATGTTGAAAGAATGGCATCGAGTGAGCGGTGAATTGTTGGCATTCCTCGAAACTGCGTTTGGAACTGCGTGGAATAAATTGAATTTCACTTGGCTAACTAGATTTCCAATTTGGCAGAGAAAAATGTTGCAGAATCGCTTTTTTATTTTAGTTGTAAAAAGGAAAGTAATAAACGTTTCCCCTCGTTTGATTCGATTACATTGAGATTATTCATTAAAATTGATTCCTGCTAAGTTATTTTAGAACATCAACTACCCACTATCGCTTCGAAAAGAGTTTTGGTATGGTATTGAAGCAAAAGAACATTAGTGGGTATCACACATATTTCATCTTGAGATCATTATGCAAGCTTTCACTTTTATTTTAGATAATTTTCCGGATAGCCACATATCCATCGATTGATAGTACAATCGATCGTTAAACTTATCAAACTATAGATAACAGAATGATTTAATGGACTTCGAATACATTTTAAACTACTGTTACCGATCGAAACAAAAGTGCATGCAAAATTTCAACGTTTAGTGTGAAGTTTTTTTTTTACAATATGGAAGTAGCTTTGATTAGTTTAATTTGTAGTGCAGTGTATTCTTGATGAATACATATTATTTCTTTCTTTCTTTCTTTCTTTGGTGATAATTGCCCACTGCCGTTTATGGACATTTGTAGTCAAACCCCAGATAAGATCAAATTCGTGCTTGAGGTTACCCACAAGCACACGCCTAGGATATGCATATCTCGGATACCTTTAGGCGACAGAACAGCGCTTTTATTAGACAAAAGTGGATATGTGGCTTCCAGAGTCGAAGCACAACGGGCTCTAATGTAATAAAAGCTTGTTGATAATGTTTGCGATACATTGCTCGGCTTTTTATCCGCGTTGTCGATCATAATTGCTACGTCGTTGTGATGATGAATTACACATTTACTGACAAACTAATTCCTAAAGTGTTCCAGAAGCAGGTGTAACGTTGGTGCAACCTAAGTAAATAACGAGTTTATGAATCACTTTTAAATATTTCATTTTACTAGCCTTAATTATGGAATTAATAAAAACATTTTGCCAAGAAACAAAGAGATAAATGAAAATGAAGTTTCTTCTTCACGGATTTTAAAAACATGAGGTGAATGAATTCAGTGACCTAAGAGTTCTAGGCCAAGACCTTGGGCTTGAAATAGAATTCTAGTCTCGTGTCAATGTTGTCACTTATATGCACAATAGATACGAGATGACTCTTTATGATGTCTTTAAAATGAGATGGAAGATGGAATAAAACAAAAAGCGATGTCACTCTACGTAATTTTAAAACTATGTAATATTTAAGGCAATTTTTATGTTCCGACTTTGATTTACTGATTGACTATGATTTAAACCATTCCGTTAATCAGTTTTATCGTGTAAAACTGATTAATGGAATGGTTTAAATCATATCACTTAGTAAAAAATAATTTAATTTCTATAAATATGAAAAAGCAATAATAAATATTAACATACTTAGTCCCGTGCCCTTAGTACGAGTGTATGGCCGGAAACGACACGGTAAATGTACAATGTATTGCAATGTATGGGTGAAAACTTAAACGATCGTTGTGAGGTAATAAACTCTACTAAGGGGGTGAGTTCTACGAGTCTGGACTACGCGCTAAGTATCGCGTAGGATTTCTCTACGCGCTGCTACGATCATGACTGTTTAACTGGTACATGCTTTTCAACTGCACACGACGTTGACTTTGTGGTACCGTAGGAAGTTATGATAATATTTTTTTTATCTGATTGAAGTGGCAAACGACAATTCAGTCCACCTGATAGTAAGTGGTAACTGCTGTCCATAGACACCTGTAAGCAACTTCATGTAGAACAATACTATCTGAAGTCGATCAGAGATACGTTGCTAGTGCCGAAGACTCAGATGGTAGTCTCATATTTACGTGAACCTGCAACCACACCCTTCCTACGATGGATAAGAACTGTTTCACGGAGCAATAGGTGTGGCAGTGGAACCTACTCGGTCGAACTACATTGGTTCTAACACGTGGTTATGGTAGCATGGAATATTACTTTGTCAGATTCATGAGTCATATTGATCAGTTCTTTTATTATTCCATCTTTATACTAGCTATAAAATATCCAAGAAATAATTTTATAAGCGCATTACTACAGAGACCATAAAGAGTCGGTTGTAATCCACTTTAACTTGCCTTATTGTTGCAGAAGTTTTGGACAATAGATTAAGTTAGTAGCCGCTTATCGTCTACCGGCTTATCCTTAAGGATTATTAAAATTTTAAGTTAATTATATCTTGCTTTGGGATAAATTACTAATAAATGAGGCGTTCAAAAGTTTTTTATGATATAAAATTACTTAAAAATAAATATTTGACGGTATGATAATAATTTAATCGAATCATGCAATATTATATTGTACATTTTACGTGAAGTTGTTCATAAATTCGTTTCTGCTCCTGAGAACTAAAATGGTTGTCTTATATATAAGTCATCCGGCATCCAGAACCATACAATTGCGTATTTTTATTTACGTAAATAAGTTATTTCTATGTCGTAATTTCGGAAACAATTTATTATTTAGGTACAAAGGAATTGTGATCAAAGGCAATCCTTAGTACCGGAAATATCCATATTCGCGAACAGTAAAGAAATTATTTATCAAACGAAGCCACGTAAGTTCCACGATATAATACGTAGGCTTACACCACGTCTGTATATCCGTCCTTTTTTTATAAATAACTAAATTATTTATGTAACTTAGTTCGTGTATCCTCAAATCTTTATTAATTGTGGCAAATTATGGCAGGAATTTTTGGCAACAAGAGCATCGCAACATCGGAGCTACTTGAGGAATTTGCTCGCCGCATTCGAAAAATTTCTCTGACATTAACAGGCAGGAAAAACGTCGTTAAAAAACTTTGATAGTATAAGAAAGACAAAAGTAAAAAGTAAAATTTTAGGCATGTAAACGGGACGCAAGGAGAAAAACGCGCGTGCCACGAGGACTGGAACACGGAAAAATAATGCTATATCATATGACCAGAATAGTCGAAAGTAAGTATGAAATTAATCATAGTAGAGTAAATACATATTTTTTTGTTATGCCCATAAATATTATGGGGGAAATTAATCGACATGATCTCATTAATTTCTTATTATATAGTACCTGATCGACAGAGCTTCGCCCGGGTTTTTGTTTTTCCTCCATCCATCGAGTAGAAAATAGTTTATACTTTTTTACCTAGAGTTGCCCTCGTCATATAATATATATGAACTTCATGGGGTTATGGATGGCGCCGATATTAAAGTTTCCTAAAACGCGGTTTTCCAAATGCCTATTTCTTGGGAACCCTTTGCTTGGACCTGGAGCCTTGATAAATCGATTCCTTGAGTCAAAAGATGCCTTATCTGTAACTTTCATTTATGAAAGTTACAGATAAGGCATGATTTATCATTACCATGATCTTGATTAGTAAACATATATATAAGACCAGTCTTGTATATATATATATATATATATACCTATATATACAATATTTACTCGTATAAATTGATTGAACTTCGTTCAAGCTTATAAGATAGTAGGATTCTTTGGCGCATGGGTGTCAATATTTTCCAACTATTTTTTTGGGTCAGGACAACGTCTGCCGGGCGGTCTAGTTTATTATCTTCTTTATCTTCACATAATATAATACAAGTGCCCGTCTGCTGTCTGTTTGTTCTGTCTTTTTTAAACTAAACAGTGGCTTAATATACAGTTTACACTAATATAATGAGCTGTAAACTAGGAAGGTTTTTATATAAGTATTAAAATATTTCATGTACATTAGAAGATATGGATAATGAATGAAATAATGGAGCAAAGTACTTGTCTTTAACGTATAGCAATGTATTAGGTCCTCATAAGAAACACAATTGTTCACTCATATCTATATGAGTATCATATTATGCTGCTATTATATATAATAATAGGTATTGCGCCGCCATCGCAGTCGTATTAAAAGGTTTAAAACCATAGAATATACTTATATATTAAAAGTGGACGGATAAACAAATTCGCAGTATCTTCATACATAGTTAAAAGAAAGCATGTTCTCGTGTAAAACCAGGGCTTTTATTACATTTCATTTTTAATTCAAGACGTTCACTGTTCGAGATTCTTCCCTATTTTTCATTAACTACTAAGAGAGCCATGTAGTTAATATTGCATACCTAATTTTCCTCGTAATGGACCGGGTCTTTCTCAATTAGCCGAACAAACTACCGGAGTGAACAAAGTATGCCGTGAAATTACGTAATGTTTAATACATGTTATATGTTTATATGTCGGAAAATAAAAAGAAGAAGGCCAAAAGAAGAAGCCGGAAGGCCGAACATCAGAAGTGGTAGTCTCTTACTACCACTTCTGATGTATCTTTGCAATTTGGGAATTATAGCAATTACAGCTAAATAATACTCAGTGGTAAGGGCTAGGACGGCCTGTTGAAATAGACAGAGGTCCGTGCACCGAGACGCATCCAAATCAAATGCGTAATGATCTATCTATATCGGGGACGTCTTAGCTACCGGACTCTCGTAGGCTACGGTTAAGTCGACATCCTTATCGAGGACTCACATCCTTTTTATAGGAATAGCAGGTAGATGGGCGATTATTCGATATCGTCCGACGCAGTGTACTTGTGACGTCATACGTACCCACAATTAAGATGTACATACTAATACCTACTAATCGTATTTTTTTCAGACTGAAGCAAACGAGCATGCAGTCCACGTGATGGTAAGAAAGTTCGTATAGAACAAATTCTATGTGAAGTCAATCACAGATGCATTGTTTTTTCTGAGAACTAAGATGGTCCCCTCATATATAAGTGAACCGGCATCCACACCCTTCCACCGAAACACAAGAATTGCTTCACGCTAGAAATAGCTGTTCTGCTACCTGGAGTTAATATATTTACTTTATGAAATATATAATATTAAACCTTATGTCCCTTCTTTCTATCATAAATGTATCGATTATGACATGCTGTGCGGGAACCTTATTTTTGTAGATTAAATTATTTTTATTTTATTGTGATTGTACAAATTCACATTGAAATCCTTATCATGGTGTGTACGGCAAGGTAAGGTAACATTAATTATTTCTATGCATCATTCCCCACTTAATTATTCTTCAGCGTAAGGCCGATGAGCCTTTTTTGAAAAGTAAGGAACGGCCTGTCTTCATTACGCATGCCTACCCAATGAATAGTTTATAGTGTAAGTTCGTAAACATAGCTGTAAATCGGTATATATTTTTTGCATGTACATGTTTGCATGTTTTTTTTTTTCGTTTTTTAAGTAAGATGTTTATAAAATGTGATATTAAAAATAAGGCGTCCTTAGTCCCTGCATTGAATTAAAAAGAGCATCCTTCGTATCGCATGACCTTTTTCTTCATTCTTTGAAATTCTAGTCAAGTGCGGAGGAGAGGTGGGGCTACTTTAATAGAAAATCCTAGATCTTACTGCCGCATGAGGAGCTATTTCTATTAGTTATATTAGCCGCCCTTATCAATTTAGAAGCAGGGTTAACCGTAAACAACATCAGGACAAGCTCCTGTTCCTTCGCTTAGCGCTGCAAGCATCACAGCGTTTAACTTTAAAACAAACATTTACATCATATACCGCTGCAAATCGTTGGTAGAATCGGCTGAAATTCTCTTGAAATAAATTACATTGAAGCGAATGGAAGACTCTAGCGGGCCGTATGTTTCGTGGCTCACGGTTTTGTCACGCATGACATAGGTTCATTATTTATTTATTTGAATTGAGCCACGGTATTATTTACGTAATAATTTCATTATTTCGCTGTGGTGATGGTGTAGATTTCAACATCGGGTTAATAATAGCATTCCCATTTCATACGGTACTAAGATTCAAATGTTCCCGAAGAATATATGTGATTTCGCTTGCGATGTTGCATATCACGTGACGTACAAGAAAAGAAATGTTCTGTTTCTTTACGAACCACTTGTAAACAATTAAGAACGCAAACCTGACATGTACATACATTTCCACATGATGTTATCCTTGACCACTAAAGTATGTAATAATACGCGTGTACATACATGTATACCAATTCGCACTTGGCCAGCGCGGTGGACTATGGCCTAAAACTCTCTGAGAACTCTGAAACTCTGAGAGAAGACCCGTGCCCAGCAGTGGAACAATAATGGGTTGACGAGAGACATACATGTATATCGATAAATCTAAGAATGAGAGAATGAATATATGCACTTGAACTGTATACTCACAATGCAATTCATAACTTACTAGACGGGGCATATCTATCTAATTAAATCTTTGACTGTAGGTGCGCTACGTATATGTAGTTTATCTTTCCGTGGAGTTTTGTTAATTAATTTGTACGTAATACGGTACAAAAGGTTCCTTGACTGTTTGAAATAACGAACGGAAAATAGCTTTGTTCATTATATTTGAGGTGAAACCTAATATGTGGTTAATGAATTCTGTTTGCGAAGAGCACGCTGAGAATCTTGATAATAGAATGGTTTATTTATATTAAGTGTCTTTGTATGCATTCTTGCTGCGTGAAAACATCTCTGAAATCATGTTTAACAAAAGGCACTCTAGAATGAACTGTGATTAAAATGCACTGGCATTTTTGGTTTTTTACTTTGGACAGAAACATAATATCTTGCAGAAATTTTCTTTTAGAAACGACTTTAAATTAAAATGGAATAATCTATTGAATTCCACTTTTGTGTGTAATTTATGTTAGAATTGTTTTGGTCACCGGCTCACTTTAATATGAAGTTTTCACTTTAATATATCACTTTAGCCCTGGGAGGAGACAATATCAACTTTATTTTATTTATTTTATTTTATTAATATGAAGTAGCAAATGAGCAAGCACCCGATGGTAAGTGGTTACTGCCGCCAATGGACATTTGTAGGCAACCTCATATAGAAAAGGGGTTCTACACGAAGTCGACCACAAATGCGTTGCTACTTCCGAGGACTGAGATGGTCGCTTCATATAAAAGTGAGCCGGCAACCACACCCTTCCAGCGAAACGCAAGAAAACTTATAAGTGAATCCGTGTTCTATAGGAAGTATCTTACAGCGGTGTTCTATTTCAAGTTGCTTACATGTCTGTGGGCAGCAGTGATCACTTACCATCAGATGGACTGTATATGTTCTTTGCTAGTTCTATATTATAAACGGAAATGTTTGCCAAAAATAGAAATACCTTTAATGATCTTTACCTTTAATGATTTTTACCTTGGATGATCTTTACTAACATTATAAATCTGAAAAGTTTTTTTGTTTGGTTAAACGGGCTAATTATTGGTGTAGTAGTAGTAGCAGGTGAAACAGCAGGGCACAGCTAGTTAACTTATTTAACTTACGTGCAAATAACTTCGAAAAATAAGAAGTACGTGCTATAAGTACGTACTTATAAATTGACTTCAAGTTTTATTCAGTCAGGACTGTAAGAAAAACCAAATTTCACACCTTGAAAGTATCATTTCTGTCACCCATCTTTACATATTGCATGATTCTGCAAATATTATGCACAAAAATATTCTGAAGCATCTTTATACATTCCTTTTTATAGAGACAAAGGTCTCACTAATGATGTGCACTAATCACCGAGATCGTTATATGTCGCATTCGGTCATTCAGACTTCAAGCCTGGAACGAAGAGTTCGCCCCATCGCTATGACATACATAAAAATATCTTTTCATACTATATTATATTGGACACATACTCTTCACTTCTTGAAACTGCATGAAATGAAATAAAATATCTTTGAAATAAAATAAAATATGTTTTGTATAAGACTACGGAGGCAAATACTTAAAACTATTCTTACATTGTCACCGGATATGCATGCAAATAAACGAGCATCCAGAAACAACCTACTATAACGACTAGTAATGTCAACCTCAGATCTACTTAAGGTCGCTGACTACTGTTGCTAGCCCTCTGGACTAAATTGGAACGCATCTGGTAAGTATGTCTTCACATACTGCAAATTAATACAGCTGCATTAACACTGCTTTAATTAGGTCATGTAAGGCTATTGTAAGTGCTATCGGAGTCGACCTACAAAGGGTTCTACCGCGCTCAAATGTCTTAACACCCTTGTGTCTATTATAGGTCTATTGTACTAGTATAAGCTGAGGCTCCATCTATATGGATAGGTATATCGAGAGGTTTAAAGTACATTCTTCTCAGAAACATAATAGATGCATTACCTATAGGTGAAGCTAAACTACACGCAAGTATGTAATGCTGTATGTTATTATAATATTACTAGCTGACCCGGCAAACGTTGTTTTTCGTAGAAGGGTCAAAATTGAGGATTGTATGTATTTTTGTATGTTGTATCATAAAAAAATAGAAATTAAAATTTTTGTCTAAAAAATAAAAAAAAAATAGAGTTGTACTACCCCTAACATTTAGGGGGATGAAAAATAGATGTTAGCCGATTCTCATAGATACCGGATAAGCACAAAAAATTTCATCAAAATCGGTCAAGCCGTTTCGGAGCAGTATGGCAATGAAAACTGTGACACGAGTATGACACGAATTTTATATATTAGATGTAAATCTAACTTAAACGTAAATCGAAGCGAGCCCTTGAAGTTATTGGCTTATGACGAATCCCACGCATCAGTACGCACTTGTTTATTTGTAAAATTAAATAGCAAACGTGCATGCAGTCCACTTGATGGTAAGTGATTAATGCCGCCCATGGATATCTGTAAGCAACTTCATATAGAACAGAGGTTTTATATGAAGTCGATCACAGATGCGTTGCTACTCCTGAGGACTAAGATGGTCGCCTCATATATACGTGAGCCAGCAATCACACCATTCAAACGAAACGCAAGAACTGCTTCACGCTAGAAATAGGTGTGGCGGTGGTACTTCCCTGGTCGAACAACTTTGGTTCCACCACCTGGCACCATTTGGAGGTCATTCACTGCTAACTATGGACATTTGTAACTAACTCCACATAAAACAGACTGAATTTGTTCCAAGTAAAGTCCTCATTTTTACTTGAAATAAATTACAGATGCATTGCCACTTTTGGTAAATAAGTCAGTCGCCTCATGTTTAACTTATTAACGCTTTTATTAAACAAACCTACTGTTTCCATTGTGCGTAGGTGCGGGCTATTTCTGCTGACATTTGCCATTTCACAGTATTATGTGTATTCTTACTGAAGTAATGTAAAAAGGTAAACATAACATACGATGAACAATACGCCCACAGAGAAACATCATTTCAAGACCCTCTTTGCGAGAATTTAAACTTTTTGTAGAGATCTCGTTTGAGAAAATATAACAAGGCGTGGGAAGTTGGGAAACAGGCTTATGGTCGTAAAAAGTAATTACACCATTGTTTCATTTCATTAATTGTTCGCTCTTGCATAGCTCATTCTATTGACATTGGAATATTGGATAAAGTATGTCTAGAAATGGCACGTACAAATATGTGTGTTGCTTCTATAACGAAATTTACGATTTATTGATTAAATTGTTGTATTATGATAGGTAAAATTAATTATGAAAGTGTGCACTATGACGTTTATTTTATTATTGCAATAATAGATTTTAATTAAAGAATAAAACAATAAACCTCACATCACTCTTTCAATTCATGTTTCATCATATTTTTCCGCGTACGCTACATCTATCATTACCAACTTATATTATTTACTTACGTCATCTCGATAGTACAGAGCCTGTAGAAGTTGGTAATAGTACCTGAAAAAGAAAATATAGGTATTTAGTATTTAACAAGATAACTTCGTTTAATTATAAGTTGTATTGACAACCTTACAGTTGTATTGACAATCTTCTTACTTTTTTGAAACCTATTAAAAATACACCTCTAAGTTACGTTTATTATTAGTAGCTAGCAAAAATAAAAGAAACATCATTATGATTTTTTTTTCGTAATGAAATCGAATTAGTTGCAAACAGATCTGAACATTGAGACTTGTTTTTTTTAATGTACGCATAATAAAATTTGTCCGTGTCTACAAGGACATAGATCTGCAAGTCCCGGGTCTTTGTTAGTGTAAACTTAACCTTGAGGAGTAGAATGGTTATACCAATTATTTTGCAACATTGTAAAATATTCCATTATTTTTTATCTATGTTTTATTATTTTTTACTCGGTTGCGTCAGAATAAGGGTAATGTTCTTTGAGCGTGTATATACGTTTATCATTTATATCTCTGACACGCTCTACAGCCCAGCTTTATATATGTTACTAGCTGACCCGAAAGACTGTCCTGTCTTTATTGTTGTCTGAAATCAGTCCAGCTGTTAAGCTGTAATGTCATATCTAACGGAAGTAGAGTTGATTTTTATAGATATATTAAAAAAGTAGTTTGAAGATGGTAGAGTCCTTGACTCCGGAAGCACCATCGCCACACCTATTTCTGCCTCATAACAGCAGTGTTAAACGCTACTTTGTTCTCGTCTGATGGCTGTGGTAAGGATGACATGCTTATCCAAGGCATTCCAACTTAGTCCTTTAGAGAAACAAGGCATCTGGCGCCAACTTCAGCTAAGAATTTGATCCATCTGAGTTCGATTATAAATGTCTATGGGCGGGAGGAGTCACTTTGGCTACTTCAATATTATAAAAACCGGCCAAGTGCGAGTGAGACACTCGCACAACGGGTTTCTTACCATTGCCTTTAATAAACACGTTTGTTGTATGGAAGCCCCCTCATATTTTTTTTTATTTTTAATATTTGTTGTTATGGCGGCAAAAAAAATACATAATTTTTAAAAATTTTAATTGTTTAATCGTCGAGGGTCATGAGAT
>DWNE01006108.1:0-13356 GCA_018249875.1 Cecropterus toxeus | reverse complement strand
ATATGAAGTTGCTTACAAATGTCCATGGGCGGCAGTAACCACTTACCATCAGGTGGGCTGCTTGCTCGTTTGCTGCTGCATATTTATATAATAATAATAATAATAATTAATAATACTTTTTCCGAGCTACAAATTTAGCACCGTCGGTCGGGGCTAATGCATAACTAGTTTAATTTTTTGCACGCTTCTGTATTCAAGAAATGACCCAGGCAATTGCTTTCGTACGGTGTTATCTTATCGGAAGCTTTATTGGTGGTATTGGTTTAAATACACTTGTATAACCACGAATGCATTGTAAGCGATGCACTTGAAACAATTTCGACAATTACCTACAGCGTAACTTAAATCAGTACCAAATTGATTGTACCTATCCTACAGTCATATGTATTATCATACAATTGTAGGTATATAATGCATTATAATATTATATTATTTCTTGTTTTAGATTGCAGTAAACTGTTGGATTGCATCAGCAATATATTTCGTTTTTATCGGACTGTCTTACTTATGCATACGTAAAGCCAAGGCCAATGAACAAATCTTGGCGGAAAAAATGAAAGATGACGATCTTTTCTGCAGTGAATTAAATAAAGCCAAGAAATGAATTCTAGTTTATTAATTTTAATATTCTAGAACTTTGAAAATAAGGAATGTTGAGGATAATTTTAATTTAACAAGGTCATTAGCAAAGTACCTATAACATAACAGGATGTATATTATGAATAATAACGACTACGATGTAGGAATTTTGGAAAAATAATATGTACATACACTACCTACACATCAAAAGATGTCCACTATTGAAATAAATGGTAACCTCTCAAAACGCCTATAGCTAGGTCGTTTATAAGCCGTGCAAAATTAATTATCAAAATGACCCCATAGCCTGTTTACTATTTAATTGTCCCTATTTTATTGGTAGGTAATATTTGTTTCAATTAAGTGTCGTTTATTCAGATCGCCGCCTTATGTTTATTAATGATTTTCATGTCTTAAGATAAATAACCCATTGATCGGCCTCGAAGCCTTATGCTAATAGTTACCGCGTCTGGCGTGGTGCTTGGTGACCGTTTACGGTATAAGTGTTAATGTAAAAGACTCTCTTGTCCATCTTCTGGATTTTATCCCTTGGTGACAACCAACTACGATATCATCGGAAAGAAAAGTGGTCCTATTCAAGACCAACATCACACGGATGCAAAAAAAAAGCAAGAGAGCTAAAATGCTGCCATTTTGGATAGTTCATGTATTTGTAATTTATTCAGTAGTAATCCCTAATGTGAATGAATCTAGTGTTTAAAAAAAAATTAACTGTTATGGAACTATATACCTAACATAAAATTACTTAGCCTACCTATACTTGTCATTTCATGATTTGTATTTAGGTACTCCGAGAATCCCTTTTTGAAAATGAATATCGCCAATAAATGTATGTAATTTATTTCAGTTTATTTTTTAAAGTACATTTTGTATATGGTTACATAATTTATTTTTCTACTTCACTTCTTCTAATTTTCTGTCGAATGTTACAGTTCCAATATTTACGCTTTTTATTTCATCTTTACTGACTTGTGTGTTGTCCTGAAACATTTTGTAAATAACGAGTTTAATTAGCTTGGCACTTTTAAATTACCTAGAAAATGTGCTATGTATTATATATTCTCGCATAGTTATGCAAAAATATATTATACAAAAAAAATCTTTTTAAACAATCCCATATCCTTAAATATTCTGCAATATGCCTATTAGACTTTAAGTTATTCAGGACTAGGAGGCTAGAGGCTCATTCCACTCCCCTCCGCCTCAAAATCTTCGTTCAACTACAGAAGTCCGTGATTTTAACAGGAGCGGTAAATTTTTAGAAATAGGAGATACTAATCTATCCCGACACAAATGTAAAAGGATCTTTTTCTTGGAAAGACCTTTTTTGCCATCATCTTTATTAGTCTATCTTTAGATGGTGAAGCCTTTGCTAAATTGTTTGTGCTTATAGCACGCATCGCATCGAACACGCGGGGATACATTGGTTTAAAATAGTAGGTATTGTTTACCTGAACATTCTCTACATCTTCGTTTTTGGACGATTGATTAGGGTTTAGCCAGGTGTCAGCAAGGATCTGAGGAATCTTGACGCGAAGCTTAAGAGGTGCTAGGATTTTTGTGATCAGCTTCCGACATTCTGCAGATACTTTGGGCTCACGCGGAAATGATACTTTGTTTTGGACTTGCTGCAATGATGTTTTGAGGTCTTTTACATCGGGTAATGTTATTGAGAAATGTAAAATACTTCAGAAGTCATGTATTACTTGTACTTAAATGTATATTCTGTAGACTGTGGGAAGGAATTAAGAATACCTCTAATATATAATCATGTGCGTATTCAGTACAGATTAATAAAATCAACTTCATAAATTGTGATGTTGATTATGGCTTTTGTCAAATCGGGCATCAGCCTTTTGAGCTCCACGGTTGAAAATCAACCTCCTCTAATGGGGGTTTTTGCCCATAGTTACCGCACCTGGCATGCGTTTTGGTGCAGTGGATGATGATGATACCCTGGTAGACGCTGCTGCCCAGTCCATAGAATTTGTTGCTTAGACGCTACTAATATAAATGTTCTTCTTAGCAAAATGGAAAGAGAAGGAGCGATGGTATCTAAGACCGATACGACATGACATATATGTTTATCTAAATATGATGGTAGAAGTGATAGAAATCTTGACATCGGCCCAATAAAAATGAGTATAACTATTGCAGCAAGAGTTACCAATTGCTGCCTAAGGAATCGTAAGGTTTGGAAAGATTACCTTTAATAACTGCGTATAATTTGTATCATCAAACGGCAGCCGTCCATACACGATGGCATATAGCACTACTCCCATGCTCCAAACGTCGGAATCCTGTGGCTTGTAAGGAACTCCCTTCAAAATTTCTGGCGATGCGTATGCGTAGCTTCCACAGAAAGTTTCACTGAGTGCATAAACTCCGTTCTTTGGTTTCATGTGGCCTCTTGCAAACCCAAAATCGGATAGTTTTATATTCAGGCCATGATCCATTAACAAATTTTCACATTTTATATCCCTGAAAATGGCTTTTGTATGAAAACTAACTAGAACATGATTGTATTGGTCCATCCAGGAGTGCGTGGAGGGGGGTGAGAGGTTAATTATCCTCTACTCCTTATCTAAACGCAGTGACTTTAGTCAATTAGTCATATTTAGGGAGGGCAATAAAACTTAGAATCCACCAGTCTTATGCCGAGTATGCACTCTGCATATAAGTCTAAGAATTACCAAAGTCACATCAACCAAGGCGATTAATCTTTATAATCTATCGAGCTGATAACTGACAAGTGTCTGATGAGTGTTACTTAACACCGATAAGTATTATTATTTGTACTATATAAGTCATTTTACTAACCGATGTACAACACCGCGTTCGTGGCAATAGTCTACGGCTTCGACAAGTTGTCGAAACCATCGGCGACCTCGAATTTCATCTATGTGTTGGTCCTTGCGTATAATGTCAAGCAGGCTGCCGTTTTCAGCATATTCCATTACTATGTAGACTCTAAAAGACTTTACACGTGATATTTCTCACAAATTTAATATGCAGGTAATACTACACACTATCCGACACTATCTACATGTTGGATATTCGTGTGAACAGCCTCAAATTATAAGGGAACCTGTTGTACCTAGGTCAGTTTTTGAATTAAAACAAAGTACTATACTCGTAATAATGGCACTATCTACATCTGTCCAGTGTTCATGTATTTAATCAACTACATAATTGAATTATAAAAAGTGTATATTTTTTAAGAACCAAGGTTCAGCAGCTTCCTCTATTATATTGAAATTCGTAAGTGACTTCTCTTCATTGACTTAATTATAAGTCTATTATAATTGGGTCCTATATTGTCGTAATTTATTATTTTTGTACTTTTCTCCGTAAATAGAACATTAAATACTATCAACGGTGAATATTTTATAAGGCACTTATTCATACAACATACGTACTAGCACTGATAAAACTACAAATAAGATTTTTAAACCTATGAGTTGTTTCGATGGCTTGTAAGAATCGAATTAAATTTTCATGCTTCAGCCCTTTCACAACTTCTATTTCTCTTGGTAGGAATTTCTTCAGGTAATCGCCCGGAGCTTGAAACTTGCTGATTATCTTGATAGCGACTTGACAGTTGTGTCTATCGCTTGATGCAACCTAATTAAAAGATTAACAATAAAATCAGTGTAAGTTCCTCTACATATAAAATGACCATATCATAAAATAAGCGTCTAGTTGTCCATAATGTACTAATAATCACTGTCATTTTGGCATGTCCATAAGTTTCCAAAATTCTTAGTTCTAAGTACTAGGTTTCACAATTGGCGGAGGCCTATTAGAGTCTTCTACTCAAAAGGGTGGTCTGTAGATACACTAATGAAATTGTTGTATAAAAACGGTAACGTCATTCATTGCATGTCATCATAACAAGTAAAAAGTACCTAGATCACAGTCGTTCGCATTATTAAATGCAATATGGGATATATTATCCGTTAAAACACTAGTTAATTTAAAAATAAGGGGAACGGTATGACGGATTTTTAATTTTTTTAAAATGGAACTTAAATTTAAGGAGATTTCTATAAAATAACAGATTATATATTCAATCGACATCCTCAAGAAAATAGGTAATCTATGCATCATTTCTATATTTTTATTAATTTCATTGTTGCTTTTTATTTATTTTTCTGATCTTTAAATACCTTAACGGTCGCATAAGACCCGGAACCAATGGTCCTGCCAAGAATATATCCATGAGTTTCGAGTACAGTTAATTTCTTTTCTGTCTTTGCGTCTACACCGCTGTGAACAGTGGCCGTGGGCTCTGTGGACCGCTCGCCAAGCACATTGTTATCGGCTCTAGCATCCGGGCCTGGCATATCACAGAAATATTTAATTTGTTGCTTTTATAGTTTATTATATGACATACTATTATATAGTGTTTAGCCACATTATATTAATTTTTCACGTAAATTTTTCGGTTCTGCCGTTCATGTTGTCATTTTGTCATAATTGATTTGCTATGTGACAAAGTCATACGAACTTTATTTGAATCGGCTGCGATTTTCAATGATATACTTATGTACTACCAGTGTTATTAATTAATGCTGAACGATGGATAAATACGCTTAAATATGACAGCAGTACGTTTTTTTTAAATGTTTATGATTCTTAGAAGTGTTGTTACAGCTATAATTTAATTATTTACATTGATACAACTTAAAAACGCGGTGTGTTATGATGCGAAAAAAATAATTATTAGCATAATTAAATTAAAAGCATAGCAAGGACGAGCAAATGCAACAAGGGTTTAAAGTAGGTTTATATTACATACACTATAATTATGTCATTTCATATTTATTTAATTACCAATTTCCGAGGTGTTCTACGTAATCTATTTCCATTGACTGATAAGTCACCAATATAAATGTCCACTTAATTCTAACAAGTTATAATAGTGTTAAGTAAGTACTGCTGTTCTAATTTGCAAGAGATAAGTAGGACATTTTTATGCAGGCCGTCCCAGTTTTGTCTTCAGGACTAATATTCACTTGGTTCAATTACAACTTATGTCTGTAGGCGGCAGAGGTCAGTCACTAAAATTATGGACTGCATGCTTATTTTCTTCTTTTGCGATATAAAAAAAAGTCTACAAGCCTTTTTCGTCGCTCAAAAACTACAAAAAAAAGTTTGAATTATTAAACAACATGAAAAAAGTAAAGAAAAACTTGTCATTAATTTATCGAAAATAATATTAATATTTAGCTTTTGCCCGTGGCTTTGCTCGCGTTAAGAAGTATTATTATTAATTAGGTATAGTTTCATGCAAACTTTCATGCCCTAATTTATCCCCTTGGGGATAGAATTGATAAAAAATTCTTTCTAAACGGATGCTTACGTCATAACTACCTGCATGCCAAATTTCAGCCCGGTTCGTCTAGTAGTTTGGGCTGCGCGTTGATAGACCACTATGTCAGTCAGTCAGTCACCTTTGAGTTATATATATATTTCGATTACTTAATTAATTCGCTCAAATATATATCTACTTTGATCGAAGCACGCAGATCATTCGTGCATTCAGACAAAGGACACGTTTAACAGTAATCAGCATAGATGACGTTACTGTTACTTTACAAAATTTTATTTTGGAAAAAAGAGGAGGCTAAATCAATCTACGTAAAAATTTAAAATACTTCACCAGTTTAATTAAATATATTTTTTTATAGCATTTATTTCGCCAGTACAACTGTTACGAGTATCCGATTAAAGTGTCAATTGTCATAAATGGCGTTTCTTACGTTTGTTGTCTATGAAATTAATATGGCGGGCTGCATAACAATAACAATATTCAAAATAGGGGTGCAATTCTTGCTTTAATTCTAGCTTAAAATAAATTGTTGACTGTTGTTATATGTAATATTACTCTGTTTAAAGTTATAAATAAGTGTTAAACGTGAACATTGTACGAAATATTTATTACGTGTGGTTATTGTGATATTTACTGTGGAGACTTATTTACGATTCACAATCGAACTGACATTGTTATTTATTCGATATAATCGTTAGGTGAGCAACAACGTGCAATTTAAGAATGCGTGAATTATCATAGATGCATGTATAAGTCGTTATTTATGTACGATATTTTATTTTGTATTGTTTGATTTTGTATGGCATTTTATCTTGCTTAGATGTTTTGTTTTCGCTTTATATAATAAATTAAATCAATGCTCCTTTCTTTTCTTACACGAATGTATGCTGCAGCAAAGTGGCCTAACAATAGCAACTAAGCTGTCCAATTGTTAGTAGTAATGCCCCCAAGCATTTACTCTCCTTGCTACCTCATTTATTTAATATTTGAAAGTCCAATATATTGTTAAGTCATTGCTCAAACAGTTTGTGAAGTTTCTGAGAAATTCTGAACGCAAGATGTACTAAAAATATTTTTTGCCATACCTCTATCGTTATTTAGTGCCATAATGTAAACACTATCTTTAAAATATCTTAATATGTATATCAAAATATTGTTGATTTATATTCTTTTAATTAATCAAATATGTGAACATAGAAAGTATACACAGTGGATTTAAAATTCAATTTTATGGAGTTATTACGATTAATTTTACAAAATAAGTGTAACAGATTTTTGTATACAAAATAATTTTAAGAATGTATGTTTGGTTATTGCTTGTACAATGTTTAAGGGAGTAAAAAAAAAAATAGAATAACTTGGCTTGGGAAGGTACCACATTCAAACCATCTAATGTTAAAGAGTCCTCAACATCTTGAAACAGTGTGGTTGCTGGCTTACATACATATGAGGCAAACATCTCTATCCGCTTGAGTTGCGATATATCCATGATCTGTTTTAGGTAAAGTACAGATTCTGTATAGAGTTGGTTAAATACATATGAGTTAACTATTGAAATTAATAATAATTTGCCACTAATGTGTATAAATATTTAAAGATATTTCATATTCTGTTCATATAATAACATATTTTATGTACTAAAAAAATGTAATATACATTGCAAAATTGGAATGAGGTACATTTTCTTTCGTATCAATAGGTTTTAGGAGTAGCTGCCACCTAAATAGTATTTAGAGTAATGTAGAAATTTTAAATTAATCATTTAAAATGGGTATTTGATACATTGTACAAAAAAGTATAAATTAAGCAAAAAAATATTTTTCGGATATCACCTACATTTAATATAAAATTTTATGCATTTTTTATTTTGAACTTTTTTTTAATGTGTCAATTACTCATTTATTTTGCTTAATTATTTGCTTGCTGATTTATGTTATTTTGACTGATTTTTACAATTTGATTGAATTGTATGTGTGTAAAAAATTAATAAACATTTTCAAGAAATGAAAAGTTCTTCAGTAAACTATTATAGTACCAAGTATTACAATATTCACTGGTAGTTTTTGTAATTTTTTATGGTTATCGGGTTTTAAAAACTACATAATTTAACATTACACATTATTTAAGTGTACCATGTGCAATTTTTATCACAATGATTATTTCATGAATTTCATTAACACATCCCCAATTAATATTTCCTGTTATTAGTTCAAAAAATATAACAGATTTATTAAATAAATCAATTGATATGACTAGTTTTATAAAATATTAAAATTCATTGCATTAATGTTATGGTACTTAGAGTTGAATTGTTTTTCTTCTGTAACCTAGATGGCGTTGTAGCACAAAAATTAGGCAGGTTCACTTTCTGTTAGCAAGATGGCAGTATAAGTCTTATTGAAACATATAATATTTGGTGTTTTGGGTTAAGTTGAACCATTGTTATTTTTATTTTTTTTATTTAAAGAAAATGAAGGGTTTTTACGATTTTATTCCTTAATCGTTAAAGGATGTGATACTATTTTATGATTGTATGATGATATTTATGATTATTAAGAATTAGAGGTGTCTTGCCTTGGGCGAACCTTGGGCCCTAGATTGAGTTTGATGAGATGAGATGATGATGAAATTTAGGCCCTGATTGACGAGCGCTTTTTTGTATAATAATTTGACTATTTTAACGACTTTTTTAGTATAAGTAGTTTTATATACGTACATTTTTATTATTCGACCCACAAAATATCTAATCTTGTGTATTGAAGAAAGTTCATATAGTGATTGGTTAAAAGCAATATTATTTGCTTGTTAAAACTGATGTAACTCAAAACCTCTATTATTCAATGTATTTAGTGGTATTATATAAATTGATATGTAATATATAAATTCTCACATTTTATGGGTCATTATAATAGAGTGTTTATAGCAGTTGTAAAGACGAAAATTTTACGTTATGTAGGACTGCATTTTTCAGTATTGGCAGTTTTTCTAGTCTTTATCGAGAGCGCAAGCATTTTAGCAATATGGACGTTAGTGACAGAATTTCAAGCTGAAAGCCTGCTCTCGTCCGTCGACATTGGAACACAAAGAAAACAATTGAAGCGATTGTAGTATATGCATCGTGTCGTGTGCGTCCCGTCCTCGGTCCTCCATTCCGCGTAACCGCTTACCCGGACCCCTCATATACTGTGAAAATCTTCAGGATTGATGCAAACGCAGGGAACTACCCAAGCTCCGATTGTATTGGTCGTGTGCACTACTCCATTCGATGACCCATTTTCGTACATTTACGTCGTTTTTGTATTGCTTTATTCATCGCAGTCTTGGGAATCGTGGCACCGCGCTTTGTTGTAATAATTGCAGACTTGCGTTACGTGCGGTTTTTCTCATTGTTGCAAAGGTTAAGTAACTAAATGTTTGAATATGTATATTTCTACTTAGTGCCAACTAAAAGCAGAAGAAAATAACTTCTTTGAGAAAGAATCTTAAGCGCAAGGTAGCTGCTTCTATTTCAATTAACATGAAAAATGCAAAGTGACCTACTTTACTTACCCTACTGAGTAATTGTGCTAAGCTCCTATAAAAAATTCACTACGGTGCCGTTTGCTCTAACAAAAGTGTCACAGTTTTAAACGTTATAAGAAAGGTAATAAGGTTTTCAAGTATTTAGCAGAACTTACGCTAAACTAGAAAGAACAATTTAAGAACGAAAGAATATTAAATACGGCGAGATAAAATTACTATGTAGTGGAATTTGCCTAAAATCACATTAAACTCCTAATCGTATTAGACATCGTAAAATCGAACGAAGTTTCATTAAATTCTTTAGAAAAGTTAAACCTAGATAATTATATTTGCACTCTAAAGTTTGTTAATCTTGCCTGAAAATGTGTTAAAAACTTAAAATTTATTCGCAAACTAGATAAAATTAAGCTAGATTGTTGCTGAACGTGTGCACGAAGCGTCACATCAAACAATTAAGAGTTATCTCGAGTTAGGAGTACGATATATTGCAGACTTGATTACTTTTTCTACTCGTGGAACTAATAAAAGTTGACCAGCAAAGCGAGAACTTGCCAGTCTCGTTTTTAATTGAAACACAAGAGTTTTCAAAGAGTATTGATCAATAACTCTTTGATAATTCTTTTTCTTTTACAATCTATTAAGAAGTGGATTGGTTCTTTAATTAGTAGTAATACGAAGCAATTGTCGACGCAACAAATATTGTACGGTTTGCAGTGAACTTAGAGAAAATCAGGAAATCTAAAGATATCGCAGGCTGTCTGATTCCATCGAGCTCAGACGTCAATAATGGAGTGGAAAGCAAAAAGTTAGCCTCAGGCAAGTTATCAATTGTATCTTCGAAGTTGGAGAAGAAAGTTTTTCATTCATTTATTGCACGCAGAGCGAAAGGAAATGCTTAATGGTTATTCTCTTGGTCGCATTTGATATAAAAGCTGAACTTTGTCACCATCATGGAGACTCTTTGCGACTTTCTATTTGTTCCGACGATTGTAATTTTTTGTTCAGATGTCTGTGCTCTTGTAATGGGCGGATTCGTCTGTGGTATTTTTCTTTTATGTTGATATTATCAAGGACTGTTGAATTAAAATGTTTTTACGACCTCGTGTCGGTAGTGTTTTCTTTAAGCCTTTGTGCTATTATGAACAGCAATTCAAAAATGTTTGTATGCAAGGAAAAAACTCTTCGATTTATTTATAATTTATATAATATTTTCGTGTTACCAGAAAATTATTCCAAGCAAAGAAATAATTGATCTTTTCTTATATATTTTTTTTATTTAAAGACTAATAAATTAATCAGAATTTTATTTTGTACATAAG
Source organism: Cecropterus toxeus (assembly GCA_018249875.1). Classification (NCBI taxonomy): domain Eukaryota; kingdom Metazoa; phylum Arthropoda; class Insecta; order Lepidoptera; family Hesperiidae; genus Cecropterus; species Cecropterus toxeus. The sequence goes on along the minus strand of DWNE01006108.1, from coordinate 2,580 downwards.
TTAAATTTTAGCTACTTTGATGTCAGATTGATTCAGTTCTCCTTATTAATATGCGGCACGATAAGATAAGGATAAGAATACGTATGATAAATCTAAAGATTTGTTTTGCAGGTGCCAAAACAAATACATTTCATTGGTTTTGCCAACTTAATGCATATCAAATGATTTCGCTAAGAATTTAATTTGAGCGATTCCAGTTAGCTACAGGCCATAAAGGTAGAGCTAGGTCGTCTGCAACCGGCAGCGAGATGGCCATTGTTTCTCTAAACGATTCTCGACGAGCTTCCGCCGAGAAGGCGTCAGTTTTACGAGTCAGACCTGGTGGGGCACGCTCTGCTCGGTTTCAATTAAATTCAGAATAATCCAAGTGCTGCGAAATGGGCACTCCACGTTTATTTTGTTCCTTCTGCTTTGTTTAGTCCTCGAGAGTCAGATCCGGTGTTCATTTCAGTTTCGGGTCTGTTTTTCACGTTTGATATGGGTGTATAGTGAGGCATTGTCTGTTATGTGAATGTATCTGTGTATATGAAATCATAGAATATAAAAAAAGCAAGCGAAACAGTGCAAAATGTAAACGTAACCTTAACGCCCTTCGTTTCACCTTCTCATATGTTATGTTCCAAGTTCCAACACCTTTACTAAGTAATGGAAATAACTGGCATCGTATTACATTCCTTTTTAAACACGAGCAAGGAAAGTCGACGAGGGATGGGATACCTTGTGCCCTTTCGTTATTTGCAGAATTTTAATAGAAAGGTCCCTGTCGTGTGGATGACCTCCGGAAAGTCATTCATGTGTTTGCACAAAAACATTTTGCGGCGTCACAATGCACGTATTGGTGATTAAATTTTAGCCACGTAATATGCGATCATCATTTTGAGGCACGCTTTAATGGGACAGTGTAGTAAATTACATGCTTTACTAAGTTCACAATTTTGATTAGAAAGCTATGGTATATTTTAACACAAAATATTGAACGTTAATTCACGTACGACAAAAAGGTAAATTATTTTGAATAGTGGATGTTTTTGTGGGACATTTATGTAATATGTGATCTAAATTAAATTATGAGATAGTCTGTTTCCATTACATTCAGTTAGGAATTGCAATAAATAAATATATACACCATTTTTTTTATCTTAAATTGTTCATATAGTTGGTATTGTGTATAAAAAGCATGTCATATAAGTGCAATTCTGCTAGTTAAACTTACAAAACAACACTAGTAGAAGAACACATGGCAATTAAGTTTCATATAAGGAAGATAATGCGGAGAATATTGTCCATTCCGTAGCGGAAAGATTTCGCGTAGCGCGTAGCACAATAGCTACTGTCGCTGTAATCGTAGCAACGCTACAAAAAGCTACGTTGCTACGAACATAATAATGGCCAAACATGTCTAGTCATCCTATGTTAAATTTTGCGGTTAAAAAAATGGTCACATTCTTAATAAGGACGATTGATAATTTACCAAAATGACGTAAAAACAAAAAAAAGAAAATCGCCAACATATACGATTTTTTTCCAAGGACTTTCAAAACTAAAGATTAATGTTTTGATGGCGTCAGCATTCAACAAATACAAATCTTGTGTGGTTTACATTTTTGCCAAATATGATTGGATAAAAATAGTAAAACACCGATGGGTATGTATCAGACATTGGCGCTAACTATATGTAGGTATATTGTTGATTAAATCGTTAATATACGTTGGGAAGACTGTCAGTAAATTGGTATAATGTACCATGGTGATGGATATAACCGTTTTATTTTCGCATTATGGCACGTTAAGTCGTAAGTCTTCGGTTCCGTAACTCAGAGTTTGAATTTGTTACTAAGGAAAAGTCTGCTCTGAATTTTTAATATGACAAGACTTAGCTTTTCCTGCGAACAAAGGGGTGAAGATTGTTGTAGATTTGTACGAAATAGAAATGGCCTCTGCGAGAGATTAATTATTCTGTGAATTATTTAATAATTACGTTAAATATAAACATTTGTTTAATATAAGTGATACAAATTGCGTAATGTATAAAATCTTGAGGTTAAATGCAAACGAGGTTGTCTCTAAGGAGACTGCACTACTTATTTCAGACGCTTAAAAATTAGTTTAAGTCTTCAAAATTTAAGACTGTAAGACTCGGGGTGCCGCGTTTTCTCCGAGCTTTTGCTTTAATTTTTTATGATGAAATTCTACGTTATGATGCAACGTTGCAGCATGTTTAACACTTAAACCTTCTCAAGCGTTATGATTAATTAATAATAATTAGCTTTAAATAACAATTGAATTAGAATTTATTAAGTTGCTACATTTTTAACTAATTAAACTAAATTGACTTGTTAGTGTTAATCTGTAAGACAAAATTGTCTGGATTACATTGTTCTAAATTTTTGCGCTTATTACTTATTTTAACGTATGCATTCACTTATGTTTTTATTTACGTATTAGTATGGGTAATACAAAAATGTATTAAAACTAAGTGAATATATGTATGGAAGAATAGACATAGCATACTCCATAGTTCAGTCTGGCACATTGAACGCCGTGTTCCAAATCTAAATTTCAAATAGTATAAAAATATTT
>DWNE01006107.1:0-13356 GCA_018249875.1 Cecropterus toxeus | reverse complement strand
AAAAACGGATTTCATCTTAAAAAGTTTAAAAAAATTACTTTTTCCCCAACACTTGCAAAAACAAAAAAAATTTCCCCCCCCCCCCCCCCCTTGCCTCTATTTTCAGGCGCCATTTTGAAAAATATATGGCGCATGCAACGCATCACTATGCCAACTGAGACGATTTTAAAGATATGTCATTCGTCATAATCCGTCAAGCCGTTTGGGCTGTAGCGCATGCCAAAGAAAAGAACATACATGCAAGCAAACACACATACGCTCGAAAAACGTTACCCTCCTTCTTTATCGAATTGAGATCCTCTCCTTTTCAAGTCGCTTAAATCGTGTAGTCTTACAGATTTAAGTCACTCAGTGACTCTGTAACCATCGCGAATGTCTTATAACTCAAAAGAACAATAGGAAGTGTATTGTACGGCGCGAGGCGAAATGTTTTACATTTTCCTTACGAAGCTCTTTCGGTATTCTTTGCTAGTTGAAAGACATTGTGTGTACTTTGTACTATTTTGAATGTTTAACTGATAAATAGAATGCGTACGCACGTTCAACTATTTATTTATTATGTTAATTGTCCTACTGTTGGGGCAAGGGTCTTAGTATAAAAGAAGGAAAGAAAGAAAAAAAGAAAGAAAGAAAAATATTAATACCGCCCAATTTAACTACAACGGGTTTGTTTATAAGGTACTACAATTAAATTTTATTTCTACGAGTTTCATGTTTTGATATTGAAAGAGTTTTAGGGCGACACCGCGCTGGCTAAGTGTGAGTTGGTAGACTTCACACACTTTTAGAATTTTTTCAAGATTCTTCAGGGGTATAGGGTTCTCCACGATATTTCGCTCGTGCAAGCAGTGATGATTAATTTCTAATATGTATTTAAAACATTCCAAGGACTCGAATCCCGGACAATCGATTGAGTTACCAAATTTAAACCGTTAGCGCAACACCGTTCGAAAAATAAATTCAGGCGTCTGTATTTAAAACACATACTTACATAAGTATGACAAAAGATATAAAAATGATAAAGGAAGGGAAGGCCTCAGTATGAAAAGATATAAAGGCCTAAAAGATTCAAAAGATATGTAAGAGTCCATTGTTGTTGATAAGCCAACTATCGCTCCTCCATACGATAATCAATCAACCGAGACGAAGGCTTTGCATTTCATTACACGAAACGTAGGGCCGGACTTAGGGTGCGTTCACACGTGTTCGAACTTTCAGTAAAATGGACCAACGGCCTCACTTAACCTAACCTAACCTAACCTAACGGTAACCAAATTTACTTAATTTAACTTAATTTTTCAGATTAGTCACCTACACAGAATCCCGGACCGACAACACATTTTAATACCAAGATAAATCTATATGCAGATTTTAGATCGTTTTAATTTTATAAAATGGTTTTTTATTTTTTTTTTTTACTTTTAAGGTACGAATACCTTCTTATGATCCCAACTTAGTCCAAAATACTTAGGCCGCATCCACCTTTTGCTAACATGTGTACATCGTTGTATCAATGTTGTACAGAAACAGAATTAATTAATTATTTATTACACAAATAATCATTAAGTATTTGTTAATTGTTTTGTTGTGTATTTTAAATATATCATGATATTAACCGAAATACGGATGGACGTCTAGGCATTTCTGGATAGAATGGCCACTGAATTTTATTTAAGTAACATCGTGATTGCTGGAAATATATCAGATTTAATAAAGTATTACATACTTACATGTAAAATTTTCAAGACTTAATTAATAAATCTTGAATAAAGTTCGTCGAACATTAAAAAATATAATTAATCGATGTATAATTCAATAACCAGACAAGTGTGGCCGCACCTTTACACTCAAAATGAGAAAACTTTTTTATTTTGGAGTTTTCGTTTCTATTGTTAAAAGGTTAAGGTCTGTAATCATTTGAGATGTTACGCTTTGTAATGATCTAAATTATTACAATGGGTTTCTTAAAACGTATTCATTGTTTCCGAATAAAAATTGGGCGGAAATACTTATAACTTAGTTTTTTTTTTCTGCATTAGTAGCATTTATCTCGTGGTAGAACCAATAGTTCGATCGAAGAAGTACCCCGCCACACCTATTTCTAGCGTGAGGGAGTTATTGCGTTTCGGTGGAAGAGTCGTTGCTGGCTCAGTTATATGAGGCGATCATCTTAGCCCTCGGGAGTAGCAACGCATCTGTGATCGACTTCAGAGAGAATCACTGTTTTATACGAAGTTGCTTACAGATGTCCATGGGCGGCATTAACCACTTACCATCAGGTGAACTAAATGCTCGTTTGCTACTTCATTCTTATAAAAAAATAGCAAACGAGCTTGTATATCTGATGGTAAGTAGCCACTGCCACTACAATCATATGTAATTAACTCCGGATAAGATTAGAGTTCTATAGTGACCTGCACCACGGATGCGATTCTAGCCCGGAAGACAAAGTTAGATCGTCTTGGATAACTACTATATCAGACCCTACAAACTTGAGTATTTTAAGTTATTCTCTGTAGATATTTTTTCATGGTGGAGTTCAAGGTGGTATGGTATGATTCGACCGTGGACGTGTCATTGCCATACCTAATCTAGTGTGAAGCAGTTCTTGCGTTTCGAAGGATGTGGCAACCGTCTTACTTTCATATGAGGTGACCATCACAACCCTCGAGAAACTAAACCATAACGCTTTTTACACTCATAGCCCTACAGTAGGATTTCCTCCTGTGTCGTAGGTGTCATGTACACACAAAGAAGAATACACAAACACCCAGACCCAGAACAGAAATCTAAACTCATCATTCATATTTCTGTCTAACCAGGGATCGAACCCGGGACCCACAGCGTATCAGACCAGTATGGTGACCGCTTTGCCACGCGGGCTGTCAAGAGTTCTACTCTTTTGACGCATCGCAATGACAAGCATTTTTCATTGTCTTCAGATAGAGCCTCTGTTCCATATGAAGTTGCTTACAGATGTCTATGGGCCGCAGTGGCCATTTACCATCAGATGGACTGCATGCCTGTTTGCTACCATATTCTCAAACGTTAATTGCAAGTATTATGCAGCTTCTAGTACAAACCTATACTTATTAAGGGTAGGCTGTTACCACACCGTTGCTATGCGGTACACCCTTTGTTTCTATGTAAAGGGTGGAAACTCCGGTGTCAATGCACTGGTGTTTATAGCTTTTGTATGGCAACTAGGTCTATGGTAATGACGTACCCAGGCCTGTTACTCGTAGAGTCCAGAGGATGAGGTTCGAATCCCTGGATTTTTAAATGTATTTATACTATTTCCAAAATAAGCGTATGAATAAATTAAATGTAAGTAGTGATTTTTGAGCTAGTTCTATGTCCTTACTCGTAGCATGTCTCATCCCACAGCTTGAGGTTTGATTCCCTGGATTTTTAAACATGTTTTTTATCTATTGCCAAATAGGCCTCTTATTATATGAAATGGAAGGATAGGTTTTTGAGTTAGTTCTAATTGCCATGCTAATAAGACATTTGCCATGCAAAAAACACAACTACACATAATATAAATGAAACTGATTATGAAAAAAGTACCAACCGCGTTGAGTTTCTTGATGAATCTTCTCAGTTTTCGTGATTTGATCCGATCAATTTTTAGGTGCCCCCGTCTAGATCTATACAATTAAAACACATTTCTTTTCATGTTAATTCTTATAACTTGACCTTCCAGATTTTGTCTCTGTCCATCTGGCCGTTTGGCATCAGGCTGTATCTCATGAACCGTGATAGATAGACAATTAAAACTTTCACAGATGATGTATTTCTGTAGTTGCTATAACATAAAATACCAAAAATAGAATAAAATAAATATTTAAGGGGCCTCCCATACAAAAAAACGTGTTTTTTTACAGTTTTGTAAAGATAATGGTACGGAACTCTTCGTGCGCGAGTCCGACTCGCACTTGGCCGGTTTTAATTGTTTTGTTTCTAGAAAACTTTATTTAATTTGTCTTGTGTAGATTTCTCCATAAGATCATACCTTTTCGTTAAAATATTACTAATTTGCAATACGCATTAGATTTCGCGAAATCCACAGCGCATTTGAAATCGAACCACTGACCATGCAACATGAGAAGTCGATTTTAAGTCACTAAGTCATTACAAAATAATACTTGATCATTAGCTACATACCAGCGACAGATGGTACTTGCTCGGTAGTTATTTTGTTATAAAAATAACAGCAAAAGAAACTATTTATATACTTTTCCATTGTTCTAAACTATTTGGCTTTTGTAGTGTTTCATTGAAACTTAAATTATTGTTAGAATAACGGTATTTATTTCGTCTTTAATTCAGAATTTTCCGTCAGTCATATTATATTGTTTATTTAGTTCAATTACCCGGAAATATACAATGGAAAAGTAAATGTTATGCTGTGTGGTTTTGAGTACGTACTGATTTAGAAAGAGGTAACATCATAATTAGGTATATAAATAGACTCACAAAAAATACTAGAACAAATTAGTAATTGTTAAAAACATTAAAACAAAAAACGGCTTTAAACGTTTTTTTGTCCATAATGGTATATTTAATTTAACGTCTTATATGAGTTTTTGTCAAAATAGATAACTAAAGTATTGTAGTATATATATTTTCAGAATGGTCTACTAGCTTTCATTTGATACTTATAATTGTCGTGATTGTAAAAAAGTCATTTTCCTCCCTATTTTCCCTATTTGCAGGCGCCTTCTGAAGCAGTCAGGTACAAACAGAGTAGGACTCGTTGTGGACCACAGCTACACCTGTTTCAGCCTAATAACGTACAGATTTTCTGTTTTTTTAGGGAAGTCAGAAAGTGCATATGGCTAAGAGGTAAAGTTGATCATGGGCGGCAGGGGTCTTCTACCATAATGAACTATGCTCGTTTCATCATCATCATCAGCCTGCCTCAATCCACTGCTGGACATAGGTTCCCAAGGTTCCCGCGCCACTGAGCCAGATCTTCGGCTCTCTTCATCCATGCTCGTCTCTCTCTCGTCTCGTTAACCTATTATTGTCCCACGGCTGGGCATGGGTCTTCTCTCAGAGTGAGAGAGTGTTAGACCGTACTCCACCGCGCTGGCCAAGTGCGAATTAGTAGACTTCACACATCTTTGAGAACTCTTTTTTTACGAGAACTCTCAGATGTGCAGGTTTCCTCACGATGTTTTTCTTTACCGTAAAGCAGTGAAAATTAAATTCTTATATGCACATAATTTTAGAAAAATCAGTGGTGCGTACCTGGGATTCGAACCCCGGATCATCGATTGAGACGCCGAGTTCCAACCATTAGGCTATCACTGCTACTACTTCAATATTATAAAAAAGTATTATGATATTTAATACATTTCGTACAGGATTGAAGTGGCAAACGAGCTTGTAGTCTAACTGATGGTGCTTACCGACATTGACATCTATGTATACTAATACATATTATAAAGCAGTAGAGTTTATTTAATTGAACGCGCTAATCTCAGGAACTACTGGTTCGTATTGATTTTATTGTGTTGAATAGTTCATTTAACGTGGAACGCTTTAGGATATATAACATCACGCTATTTTTGTTTACTTTAATAAACTGTTCCCTAATAAACGCGGGTGAGTATGTAATGAACCCAAGATTGAATCAGACTTATCTAATATCGACAGTTGGGTTGCTTCCCCTGAGGTCTAAATTGGAAATTCTGATAAAGTAATCTAATTCCACCTTTCAAACCAAAACACACAATTAAATTAATTTATTTGCTTTAGATCTATGAGACACTTACAAATTGTTGACACTTGAAATATTTGAAGTGAAAAATTCTCAAGACCTGGGCATTTTTTAAAGGTGGCAAATACCACTCGCAAATGGGCAAAAGGAGTACAGGCCGCCCCCGACCAGAGGACTGATGACGGTGGGCGACCGCTGGATTCAGATGGCGCACGACCGGTCGGAGTGGCGTAGATTAGGGGAGGCCTAAGTCCAGCAGTGGACTTTCAAGGGCTGATGGATGGACTTGCGACAATGTTACCGACAGCTTTTTATTTCTTTGCACATAACGACGCGGAAAGCGATTTTGTCGTATCTCGAAAACAAACGATTTTTTAGTATATACCTACCTAAAATCAATTCTACTAATTTTAGAATAGTTGTATGGAGAAAATATGGAAAATAGTTTATAGTTTAAATTTTGATATATACAAACTAAAATACTAGTAAATCCGTCCTTAAAGACATTGTTTTGTTTTTCAAAGGTGTATTTTTTGAGATACGACAAGATTGCTTTCTGGCGTCGATATATTACGTATAAAATTTGTGTGTATTAAATATTTCCTGACGATGCAAAAAATACACACGGAATTGTTCAAGTTATCACTGCCGGCACTCCCGGAATGCCACTGTTTTGTTTTATTCTTAAATAACCGGATCGAAACACAGCAGCCCTTAAGGTAAATTTAAATTATTACTAATTACATGTTACTGTGATACCTTCTCATTTCAACTCACCTTCTCCTTTGCAACTGGTTAATTAATCAGTTAGGGCTCAATTTTGACGTGTTTTAATTCTTAGATGAAACATTGAAGGTTTTGTTCACTATTTTGGTTACTCTTTTGTAAAAAAATCAATTTTATATAGAACAATTTTACATAAATAAAATGTATTATGTCCGCGATAATATAAGCCTAAAAGACAGTAGTCAGTGTCGCTAGGTAAGTGATTTGGCTTATCAGCTAGGTAACTCCACTCCAGCCATTTACGGGAACCACACCAAGCAGTGTTACCGTAAATTACCAGCAAGACAGTAAATTACTAGCAAGCCAGGAAATTACCTAGCACATTTTACCAAGTTTCGTCACACGGCTCGCAATCTTAAAACATGACTTCGTGCATAATTCATTATCAAGCAAAAATCTATAGATTCGCAAGTTACTTGCGCAAAATGATTAATTACCGTAATGGCAACATTGATATTGATCGCAGTTTTGCAAATTACTCTACTAAGAACAATAGAATAATAATAATACATTACGAAACGCTTTTACGGGCAATGTCAGCGTTAGGTCATTATTTCGTAATGAAATTATGTACACACTTTACATTACATTACATTTACAACACAAAAAATACACACGCACACATATAGTGCATTCGAAATTCGAATTTTCAGACACGTGCCGTTGATGCATTTAAAAATAAAAATGTAACAGCCTAACGTAATTCCTAGACGCAACAGGTACGTTTCGGCCATTCGAAAGGCCTTATCAAATGTCAAACAAAAGGTTACAAATTATGTAAGTTACAAAGACTCCCCACCATTTGATATGCAACACAATTGTTAATTACATGCAAGACCGCAAACTAGCTTACGTAAGTCACAGGTGAGCGTAGCACAAAAAAATCGCGAACTACCTACATACAATACGAAAAATTAAGGTCACTGACCCAAAATGGGAAAACGCTTCGCGGAAACCTAATCTCGACATAATCGCGATTAGTCATGCGTACACTTTAAATTTTAGAGCGGTTACACCATAAGTAAACTTAACTTGTACATACCTGTATTCGTTGCTCACAAACACGTTAACCGAACCACACAAGTCAACGGCTCCCGATCAAACCGAACAGTTTATCTGAAAATAGAAACGAACTTTATTAATGTACCGCCCTCCCATCATAACTACCCGTATATTTAGAGGCCCTACTGGACGGGAGTCGAAAAAACAAAACGTAACGGCCATTAATAAAGATGTAAACACTTTGGAACGCGCCGAGAAAATAGAATGGGTTATTTCTTCCAGATACGCACCGATACACGGTCAACACAGTTCTTTATGTCCACAACGTTTTAACGCACAATGGGATGCCCGGTCGTTCCGAGCAAAACTAGTTTATTTTTCCGATCGCGGTGAAGAGAACGGCTAACGTCCGGCCCGTACAGCGGTCGGCGCGAGACTGAGTGAGTAGCGTAGCGCCCTCCTCCGCCCCGTCGCGGGTGTGTGAGTGCTGTGTATGTGAGGGTGCGCCCTGCGCCCCGACAACCGTTTATTTATTTTCGAATACAGGGTGAACAAAGTCCTCATGCATACAGCCGATATCACAGACTAAAAATTAACGTTTATAACTAGATAATCAAGCGAGCGCACAATACAAGGATGTGGCAGACAATGTCGTTAGTTTTCAAACGACCGTGAACCGACACGTCAGTCGCGGTCATTGCCACGGACACTGGTATAAAAATACGTCACAGCATCTGTTACGTTTTATTATTTATACGATTTATACAATCTTTATTAATATGTTAGAATACATTAACGCTTTGATTTGGACGTAGACAAATCACTTGGGAAAGGCTTCGGATTTTCGTTGCGTAATGTTTTTGATATTTTTAGTTTTAAATACCTACCTGTCTACTGAGTATTTTATAAAAATTGTAACCAAATTTGTGTTTCTAAACCAGATATTATTAAATAGAGTTTTACGTTCTTCGTGGCTACGTGCGGTAGCACCGTCGTCACATCTATTTCTGTTTTATAGCAACAGAGTTCCCGCTACTGTGTTCTGATTTATGGGGTGTAATAGGTATATGAGGCGTTCCAAATTTGTCCTTAAAGACTCAGTTTTACCGGACTTGTGTTCCATTTATAGAGATTTCTTCTACCTTTTTTCTGTTTACATATAGCTCTTCGTTCTTTTTTTAAATATAGTAGTAGCAACCGAGCGTGCAGTCCAATTCATAAGTAAGTAAGTAAGTGGCCACTGCCGCCCATGGACATCTGTAATCAACTCCAGATAATATCAGTCCTACCTCAGGTCATTATAGATGCACTGCCATCACTGAGGCCTAATTTGGAACATCTCGTATATATGTCTCCCTAACCACATCCTTCAGACCAGAATACGGCAGCAATGCACTGCGTTTAGTAGGTAGATAAATTGTTAATGCAATTTATGTTCAATAGGACTAAGTTGGAAAGCTTGAAGTAAATGTTTGCTTCACAACACTGATAAAATACATTATTTTTTATTACAACTGTTATAAATCTAGAGAACTGTTGTAATTGTAGTTGTGGTAGTCATAATATCGATTATCGAATATCGATAGATCATACATAATATCGAATATCGGTAGTATCGAAAATATGTGTAGTATTGATACCTTGTATCGATTTTGTAATCTATGCGACTTAAAGAAGGGTTCCGACGGTTGCGGGCGGCAAAAGTGGGAGCTATAACCAGTCAAGCGACCCCGGGAAGGACGCCGGTATGTGTGGACGTATACCGTCGTAAGAACTAGACGGTGTGGTGAGCCCAGCCACTCATCTGGGTGTAGCCAGATGGGGAAACGCGCTCAGAGGACTCTTGATGCTGCCGTAGTCCTCTTCACAGCGCCGAGTTTTAGTACAGTAAAAATCCCACATAACCCAATGGCGCTACCACGACGTCCCGTACCTTTTGAAGGTTTCTTCCTCGTAAATAAAAAAGGTCTTATTTAGAAATCTATTCCATTAATAATGTAGCACTAAAGTGAGCCGAGTCAATTCTACGTAAAAGATTTATCAATCTATTCATGACTTTTGTCAATACCCACGCAAACCTAATCTTAATTCTTAAGAGTAATTTACTAGAGAAGGATCTAAAAAACTGAAATACTAACCTACATTTCACTTCGATACGTCCAACAATCCTATAAACTTTTCCCGACATTAACCCAAAAAGTTTGTGGGTGTAACATCTAAGCTTTATGTGGACGGAACCGTCAAAATTCGTCCGACCGAAAAAAGTTGGAATTTAAAAATAAGTCTGTCTCTCGACGCCTATATTTTCGTTATCCTGGGACCATAATAGACCCTCCTTTATCCTATCTGTGGCTTTTTATTAAATTCTATCCAAAAACTCGTTCTACATTTGAAGGTCAAGGGCGAAGGACCGTGTTTGAAGTAGGGTTTATGAAATCAAGAGTGAAATACGGCACGTATGCTCGCTGTGACAGAAGCAGACAAATGGAAACGTACAATTGAGATATTCTCAAAGAATCACTGATATTTTTTACCTCAATATTTTTTATCAGATTGAAATAGCAAACGAACATGCAGTCCACCTGATGGTAAGTGATTACTGCTGCCCATGGACATTTGTAAGCAACTTTATATAGGGTTCTATCTGAAGTCGATCACAGATGCGTTGCTACTCCCGAAGACTGAGATAATCGCCTCATATATAAGTGAGCTGCAACCACACCCTTCCACCGAAACGTAAGAGCTGCTTCACGCTAGAAATCGGTGTGGCGGTGGTACTTAACCGGTTGAACACTGGTTTTACCACCTTAAAAAAAACTTTTAGAATACTCTAGTTTTTATTTGAATCGGTAAAGCCTAGAATACGCACTGTAAAAATCTATACATTGCAGTGTAAAGGAAGATGTTCCAAACTTCATGCAGTTCTGGACTCTCATCCCCAGCAGTAGGACATCAGATAAAATTTCAGTGAAAAAAAGCAAATATGTTAATATCGTTAAAGCCTTACATTATGTTGTTAATTAACATTTCCAAATATAGTGTAGTTGTAAACAACAAGCAAGTTTTATAATGGAAACTTTCATCTGAGATCGAAACTTATAGGACCAAGACGCAATTAAGACTTTGGTCATCATCAACCTATTATTGTATTTTTTTTTAACTAAGATAGTCCTAAGCTTTTCAATATTCTTTAGTATACTTTCAATACACTTACCATTTCTATTGAAAGCAGATTTTTCACTTGAGAACCTTTAAAATATTTGCTACTTAAGCGATGAATTCATTCAATAGAATCCAAAAATATTACAAATTTAATTATTTACTTATTTCTCTTATTACGACTTTTACTTGAACTTGGCACTATATCTACTTTCGTTAAGGTCAGCAGATGTTACATAATAAGTAACTTGATCTGTCTCCCAGCATTACTTATTAGGTTTTACTAAGTAACGGGTACTCTCGATTTACGGGTATTAATTTCTTTTTAAACGACAACGTTAGAAGGAGGGTAATGCTTTTGACCGTATGTATGTACGTTTCTTTGGCATTACAGCCCAAACGGCTTGATGGATTGTAACATATGATATATCATTTGAATCTTCTCGGTTTGCAAACGTGACATAGGCTATTTAATTTTTAAAAGAAAATGGAGAGGCGAAGGAAAGATGCTTTTATTATCGTGACATATGTTTATCAAATATAAAAACCCGACTGCTTATAACAATTAACTGAAACTAAAGGCGATCACTCTTCTTTTGGAGTTGGGTTTCTTGTTTCAATAGGTTAATAAAATTTCTTGTTACCGATATATATAGTTCCTATATAGACGACCCGCGTGGCCGAGCGGTCACCATACCGGTCTGACGCGCAGTGGGTCTCGCGTACGATTGCCGGCCAGACAGAAATATGAATGATGAGTTTAGATTTCAGTTCTGGGTCTGGGTGTTGGTGTGTCCATGGCACCCACGACACAGGAAAAAATCCTAGTGTTGGGCTACGAGTGTAGAAAGCGTGTGAGCGTGTGCGTGTATATATATTGTTTTTCCCCGCCACCGCAGTTTCGCCGTTACTACGATCCATGTAACTGACTGGAAATATCGGCAAAAAGTAATTAAAAAAACCGCATATCATGAATGCCCGTAACGTATTTAAAGTTATCAATTCGATAAAATTAGTCCAAAATCATATACTGATTAGGGTTCAAAACATCTCTATTCAGCGATTTCTGATTCAATCCACGCTCATCACGATTCTAGTGCCGAGCTCACGTTTTGCCTAAATACATTCTTACCTCAACTTTGATATTTTATCTTTTGGTCCATTCCCGAGAGGATTGAAACGATATTTTCGTTCGGAAACCGAAATAGGTTCCTTCTAATCAACTTATCTTGACCAGTCACGACGATTTTTTGAGCTCAGCAGTCAGAAAGGACGCCTCTCAGATTATGGTTGATGTCGGTCACATCTCTTTATAAGAATTCCACTAGAGGAGAACAAACGAGCGGCGATAAAAGATTTTCTTTTCCTTCAAATATTTTTGTTACCGTTTCACTAAACCTCAAAATATATATAGAATCAAGTAACAATTTTACTTAATTCTATATATATTTTGAGGTCCTAATCGTAGTAGAACCAGCGTAATTCGACCAGGGAAGTACCTACCAACGTCACTCCTATTTTTTAACTTAAAATAGTTCTTGCGTTACGGTGGAAGGGTGTGGTTGCCGGCTCACTTATATGAGGTAACCATCTCAGTCCTCGTGATTAACAACGCGTCTGTGGTCGACTTCTGATAGAACCCCTGTTCTATATGAAGTTACTTACAGATGTCTACGGGCGTTAGTAACCATTTATCATCAGGCGAACTGCTCTCTTGCTGCTTCAGTGTGATAATGTTACAATGTCAAGCCGTTTGGGCTGTGGAGTATTTTTTAGTGGGTAATCCTCATGGATACCCGCTCGAGGAAGCAGCTGGGTTATGTCGGACTCTTGCTAAACCCCTTCTGTGTTACTCCTCGCACCGTACGGCAGAAACACGGGAACGCTTTCGCAACCACCCGCGAACCTGCCGGTGCCTCGCCGCTCCCGCAGCGCCTCCTCGTGAAGCAAGGCTGTAGAGCGTGCCAAAGAAATAGACATACATACTAACATACATACATACTCTCAAAAACATAACCCTCCTTCTGACGCAGTCGGGTAATAATAAAAGATTTTGCCATTTTATATTTTCTCGCTCCCAGGAATAGTTTTTGGTAACAATGAGACAAATACTTTAAGACTGATGTCGGTAACATCCCTGAGGGAGTTCTGAACCTTTTTATTATTCCAGACGTTATGTATTCTAGGTGAAGTTTTTCTCAGATCTAATTTGTTTTGGGCCTCTTTAATCGCTTATTGGTAGTTAAATTTCAAGTTTATCGCATTTAGCTTGTAATCCGTGTTGTTGGGCAGTTACTTTAGATTCTTAGTTTGAGTTTGTCTTTGGGGATTATGCCTTTTATTTTTAATGTGAAATATTCTTAGGATTTGCAACTTAAAAAAGGGAAGAAAATAAATATTGCGAAGATTCTCAAAGTTTAGGTTGTTGTTTCATGCTTTGTTGATAAATGTATTCAGAATCATAATTAAGTACTTTAAAGGTTATTGGAATCACTAGAAATAACTCTGTAAAGAAACATTACCTAGGTATTTTCTATTTTATGATTTTCATTCGTGAAAAATCTCCCAACACTTATTTAATCAATGTCTTCTATGACCTTCCTAATTTTTTTTTATAAATATGAAGTAGCAAACGAGCAAGCAGCCCACCTGATGTTAAGTGGTTACTGCCGCACATGGAC
>DWNE01006106.1:0-13357 GCA_018249875.1 Cecropterus toxeus | reverse complement strand
GAAGTCGACCACAGATGCGTTGCTACTCCCGAGGACTGAGATGGTCGTCTCATATAAAAGTGAGCCGGCAACCACAAAGTTTGAATATATTGAAGAAACACATCACAAATAACGGATAAAATTCCGTTTAGCCCGTGCCTCCAATCGATCTGAATTAAGGTGTATTTATGTATTTTTACGCGCTGATAATATTATACACGCTTTTATAGCAATAAATATCTATGGTAGAGAATAATGTTTTGGAATATTACTTGTAGAGCATGAGAGATTTTTTTTCATACGTGTCGTATTAATCGGTGCTTTGGAAGAAAAATTGAAAACCTAACCCTTTAACCTAAATAACAGTTATATCCAAATTTATAAAATAAATAAAATAGTAATAAAATAAAGCTTCTGTATCACTTGTTTAATATTAAAATTGAATTCACGCATAGCCACCTTGTCATTGATATGTATTTGCTATAATGGGTACTCTAATATTGTGGTTAGCATAATAATGGACATAACAAATTAACAATAGATATGAAATAAACATTAATTAAGATTCCGTCGTTATAACTGCTTTAAATTGCTCCTAAACGAGTTTTTCCATGAATAATTGTATACTAGGTATTTAATTATTTTCTTTTTTGTTCACATTCATTTGTTCAAAGTAAATAAAATAAATTTAACAAATTTTCATTATAGTGTTGTTATAGTATATAGTATATAGTAACATATTTTATATGTTGATTGTGTTGTGTCAGTGTGTTGCATGGCATCCACAACACAGAAAATAGGTACATGAAAAAAAACTGACTTGATAGTTCCAGCTCCCAGTCTTGCCGTCCGCAACCCCTGAAGCTCTCTTTAAGACTTTAACCTTATACTCTTAAGACAGCCACGGGAACTGTAACTCTATTCTAATTATGGAACTACAAGGACTACTCCAATAATTTTTAGCCGCGACTACAAGAAGACGGTCACTATTTTTTAACCCGCCAATACTGAAAACTCGAATGCGGAAAGCTTAACTGTACTTTTATCAATAATGACTGGATTAACTGGAGGAGCATTTTAGTGAACTTAACTGTTTTACCGTCATGAAATCGTATAATACATACAACACACACAACTAAAGTATTCTATCGAAATAACAATTTTATTGTAGACATATATGCGATATGCCTAAATATCCGAATTAAATCACAGATGGCGACCATATCTTTGTCCTCTGGAGTACGCAAGGGATAGAACCTCTCCTCTAATGAAGTTGCTTACAGATGGCCTTGGGCGGCAGTAACTTAGGTACCATTAGATGGACTGAATGCTTGATTTCTATTACATTTTTTTTTTTTAATTAAATTAATAATGTGAAATATCTATAAAACAGATATTATTTCGCCGTTTCCTGTTTACGAACGAATTATCTTGCAACGTGAGTAAATGCTTAATATTAATAATAATAATCGAGCTATTCTGCTATAAATCGTTAAAAGTTAATAACTATGCTTCTTCTAACAGGTACATTATACATAAGTACTTGCAAAAAAGTTTGCATGATTGAGAATAAATACTTAGATAATATTAGATTTTGCATAATTCTTAGAACTTCGGACATTTTATTTATCTGTCAAAGTTAAGGCATAGGTTAAAAAAATCGGATTAGCCGACATATTTTTGTCAATCTTTCTTTCTTTGATACGGTCTAATAAATAAATTGCAGAAAACCCAACCAAAACTACTTTGTTCAATGTGTACAGCTTATAGTAATTATTTTTTTCGTTATTAGCTATAGAACTTGTTTTCTACCGTTGCTATTTTCATAAGTCAGCTTATTTGGTTTCATAATACTCTTAATTTGTGTTGTTGAATTATATTTGTCTACTAAACAACAACGGAGATTTTTTGCAAACTCCAGTACACCCGATAAACAGCGGTAAAAAGCATAAATTACATAAAAACCAACTAACCACGTTTGACATCGCATGTAGCTATATATTAAAAAAGGAAATCCGACTCACAGACTTATATCAATGCAAAGCCGAAATTACTGTACCCAGAACCCTAAAATTTGGCACAAGGGTTCCATTCATGGTGTAAGAAAGGATTTTTAGAAATTCAACCTCTAAGGGGTTTAAATAGGCGTTAAAAGTTTGTATTAAAGTTCGCCAATTTTGAAGCAAGCTCTATGAAACTAATTAGTATCTGGCTTAATGGGTAGAATGAATGATAATGAATGCAAACAGATACACCAATTTTTTAAATTTCCGAAGTGGGAATGGATCTGCTAGTGTAATATATAATTTTTAAATTTACATACAATGAAGATTTTTTGCAACTGATTCACATCGTAACACCTCAACGTCTCGTCCAAAGTTACATTTGAGCACTTAATATAATTATCATGATTTGCGTTACGTAATTAGATACAGGATGGCTGGTCAATGTATATAAAGAGAAGTACTTTGGGCGTGCTCGCTGGCACGCCCAAAGTCTGAATATGTGGCAAAGTAAGCGAGTTATTAAAACTTGACAAAATTGTTTGTGTTATGGAAACCACAGGGTTGCCAAATTAATAGCTAAAGTAACCTTGTACGTGTATGATTTTTCACGCAAAAAGTTTACGACAAACATTTTCGCGTGCTTTATATCCGCATGAAGTATAAAGTACATTTACCTCAAAATGGAGTACAATATTAGTATTAATATTAATGTAAAGAAGAGGTGGCAAACATAACCATACGCCTCTACGTACGGTTAGGTTTGCCACTTGTAATTTTTACGAAATATTTATCGGGACTTTCTGTACCTTTTTAATATTTTGTATGTCTATGAATTTGTATAAGTCCTTCATTAAACTTAACACGCTGTATATCTCTAGAACTTGGTATTATTTAATTATATTTATTTATTCACCTAGTCTAAGTGCACGTTTTTATGCTCTGATGTTGGAATAAAAACAACCAAAATCATTAGTATAATAGTCACAACTCGGACAGTCTAAATCGAGATACAAGCAAGATTTTGCGTTTTAAGACTATTATTGTGTAGTTGAACCATAAACCAATTCAAAAAGTACGAGTGAGCATAGTTCATTGAAAATCCTTAGAAGGATTTCTATTTAAAACCTCGATAAGTGATTCCAATTCTTTGGTGCAAAATCCTGGTGCAATAAATTAAGTAACTAATCTTTTGTTTTCGGAAAATTCCGCTATTCGTTTACCACAGGTAGGACCAGTACTTGGGCGGGGAGGTTCCACCGGTACACCTATTTCTAGCATGAAGCAGTTCTTGTTGGAAGAGTGTGGTTGCCGGCTCACTTAAATATGAGGCGACCATCCCAGTCTTCGGGAGTAGCATCGCATCTATGATCGACTTCAGATATATGTTTTTTACGAAGTTGCTTACAGTTGTCCATGAGCGGCAGTATCCACTTATCATCAGATAGAGTGTATGCTCGTTTGCTACTTCGATCTGATAAATAAATTCGTCCTTCTCGTTTCGTAATTGCGCCAAATTTTGATGGCATGCCTGGATAGAGCGTAGTCAAGACACTATTTAATCTTTTTTTTAATGTATAGTTACTGTTGGCCCTATTGGCCTTTACAGCTTCACCGCACTTTTGTAGCGAGTTCAGCCGGGACAAAAAGATTACCTATGGACTGGAATATAGGGATGATTTTGGTTTTTATTGCTTGATTCCTTGACCTTCTGCCTAAACTAGAGAGAAGGACGATTGCGGATCCAGCTATGGCTGAAGTTCTGGCCTTCCGCCTCTTGTTAGTTAATAGATATTACGACTAACCCAAGGGCAGCTCGACTTACATAAGTTGCATTATGTGGGGCCTTGAGACACACATCAATGATGAGCTTAGATTCTGTTCTGGGTCTGGGTGTTTGTGTATCCGACTTTGTGTGTCCATTTTACTCACGACATAGGAGAAAGTCCTAATGTGTTTTAATAGTGCGTGAGTGTATGATTATTATTATTTTATTATGATTATAAAGATGATTGTAGACAATCGTAAATTGTAGGAATCTAATCTACAGTAGGTACCCGAAAATGCAATAAAATGATATCGCATAAAACGGTGTGCGCATAATAATTATTAACCACTATCATTATTATATTTTAAATTCTGTAATAATAAATATAAATATATACTTAAATACATGCGGTATTGTTTTGTGCTATAATCTGTCATGCTAAAACTTCTGATTCAGTGGCTCCGTTGGTTATAAAACATGGAAGTAATATTTATAATGTTTTTGCACTTACTATCGGGTGGACTGCTTGCTCGTTTGCAACTTCGGTCTCATAAAACTAATAACACTGTTAAAAAAGATTAAAACATAAAACGCGACTGCTTAAAATGCTGCTGAATTTTTGCTCATAATATCTATTAAACTTAAGTTAACAAGTAAACAACATAACAATTTCCAGAAATGCCATCAGAAGAGCTGACACAATTTCCTTTAGAAGAGGAGTACCGGAAGAACACCGGCATCACTCCGGAGGACGTTGCGGGATTGCGATGCTGGCTCAACACACAGCCACATCTGCCCTCCAACTATATTACTGGTAACTGGTAACATCGTTAAAACAAAACAAAACAAAAAACCCGACAGCTTGAAACAAAATTTATGTTCAAAATAAATATATATTTAATTTAACGCTTTTATGAAGTTTTTGTATTAGTCTATTCACTAGCTTTCATTCGATACCCATATTGTCGTAATAGAAAAAAAATCGTCCTTTCTCCCATTCTTCCTCTTTTTCCAGGCGCCATTTATTAACGCAATGACGCAGTCCCGTAAAAAGCAACAGAAGAAAGACATAGTGTAGTGTTATCCAAGAAAACTAATGTCGTGTTTTTAAAATGCAGAAGTAGCGAACGAACATGCTGTCCTGATGATGCCACTGCCTCCCTCGGACCACTATAACCAAACCCAAATTGATCAGACAGTTACCTGAATTTGGCAACACATGATCATCATCAGGGATGAGCCCCGAAGAATAAGTTGGAACACATCAGATAAATTTGTTCCACACTCTGCAAACGAAACATAGGAGCGCTGAATATTGCTATTATTGGGCCGAAATAGGTGTGTCATGTGTGTTGAAGTCAACCACAGACGCGTTGCTACTGCTGAGAGCTAGGATGGTCACCTTTAAGAAAATGACCCGGCAACCACACCCTACCATTGAAACACAAAAACTGTTCCACGCTAAAAAATAATTTGGCAGTGGTACCCTTTCAGTCGAACCATACTCGTTCACTACCTTGAAAGATTCGTTTATGTACCTTCATTCTTGCAATTTCCAGATCTCGACCTGATTCTCATCTTCCACTCATGTGACTGCAGCACTGGAGTTACTAAGCAAGTTCTAGATCTACACTACACTCTGCGAACACTTTTCACCACCATCTTCAAGGATAGGCGGTTTGATGCACGCATTAGGAAAACCTTAGATACAGTGTCAGTGATTTTTCGTGTTTAAAAATACTCAAAGTACTCTTGGTTAAACATTCTCCCGTCCACCCATCATTTTCCCTCTGCTGGGCGTGGGAAATTCTCTCAGAATGGGAGATTTACTGATATAAGACTATCAGCTGGCAAAGTGCGAAGGTAGACTTCACACTCCTTTGAAAACTCTTTTTTGGAAATCTCTCAGGTGTGCAGGTTTGTCTACGATGTTTTTCTCACCGTGAAGCAGTGATAAATAATTTCTAATATGCATGTCCTTGGATCCTCGATTGAAAAGCCAAGTTTAAACAATTACGCTATCACTGGGTTGAACTTACTTATTACGTTGTTAATATACTAGTATTATTAAGCATTATTTATTCATCAATTATCAGATTAAAACAATAAATTTAAGTATTTGGTCTTCGTCCGATTGGTACTTAGGTATTTGGTATTCTGCCAGATTTGGATGCCGAATAGTTGCCGAATATTCATTGCAAGCCTTTTATCTACACTTTTTAGGCACTTATTAATAAATTAAACACACAAATCTGTCAGAAAGAAACTTCTTTTACATTACATTACCGAAAATATCATAAATTGATTTAATAATTATAAAGACCCTCATTCTTTCTTGTTTATGTAATATATGTATGTAATGTAAATGTAATTTTAATGTCTTTGTTGGGTAATAAAATAAAATGGAAATTAAAATGAAATCTATATTTTGTAAAAGTCTACGAAGGTACCAGCAATTTGTTATTTCAAATACTTACTAATTACAAAATAACGCACAACTATTATTTTAATTGTTTCAGTTTGGCGACTCCACTTCAAATACGCACTAAAGAAGGCTACGCAATCTTCTATACTCGCTTTTTACACTCTGACTACAAAACCTTTTTCTTAGGAGACAGTATTAGGTAAGGTGCAACAAAAAAAAATCTAGTATTACTAGTTGCCTTCTATTTCGAAATCCTGTTTCAGCGGTCAAATTGATCAACAAAATAGGGAAACCCTTCGACGGAGGAGGAAAAAAGGGCGTTCTCAGCGCTGTGTGAAGGACTCCGGGATCTCCAACGGAACGCAACCGAGTCCTCCAAGTTCGATGCCCGTTTTGAGCTCATTCCCTGGTAGCATTAGGGCTCAAGCTGTTTCGACGGAAGAGATACCACCAGACCGCCACACCTATTTCTAACGAGAAGCAGTATCGTTATTGTGGGAGGATCAATTTATATATTTTAGTCAAGAATATCAACGACTTTAGATACCCTTACTCTATATGACGTTAATTTTAGTTATAATATTTTTCCAGGACAGTGTTCATGATATTGGACCTCTGGCAGTACAAAGAAGGCACGTGGCCTGGCTTAGTCTTGCTGGTAGACTTCGATTACATGAACCTGGGACACCTGGCCAGAATGGACGTGCAATATTTGCAGCAGTTTTTATACTTCATGCAGGTTTGAACACTCGCTTGATAGCAATAATTCGATAAACGCATGGCGGAGCTGTGAGTTCAAGTTCAGTACCCGAGTAAAGAGTAAAGTACCCGATTGCTTTAAAATTAGTTATTATTAGTAGTATGTGAAAAAAAAATACCCTCACGGCACGCCTTGTAGAATTGAAACATCGAGCTCGTACAGGTAAAATGAATCGGGGCTTTATATTTTATGTGCACAAGTTTGTTAATATAATTGCTAGACTTATTACAGTCCTGATGAAATTAATTCACGCTAAGATAAAAAAAATTAGCTCACCTATTAGTTACAAAAATAAAATTTTACAACGACTTACAGTGCTTAGAGAAAATTTATTATGTTTCCACAAAACAATCATTGTTTAAGTTTTTATCCACTATTTCAAAGTACATTGCAAGGCATGACTGAAAACGAAATTATAAACGTGTAAGTACATAACAATGTACGGGTAAAAACATACTTAAATATTGTTTTGAGTAAACGTAATCAAGTCATACTAAGAGCGCAGCATACTTTAAGTAAACCTTTGTAAAGAATATAGGTTGTATCAAATTTTATATCTACAGGAAGTACTGGCAGTTAAGTTGAAAGGCTTCTATTTCATGAACGCGCCAAGTTTCATGGACAAATTCTTAATGCTCATAAAGCCGTTTATGAAGAAACAGCTGATCGAAATGCTAAGGGTCTTCGAGATTGGAGACACAACCCTCGGTTCAGTTGTACCGCTGGAAGCGGTACCGAAGGAATCTGGTGGAAAATATAAGAGTTGGCAGGAGTGTAAAGGTGAGTAGAACTGATTGATCAACCATCGACTAACACGTCTGATATGCAATGGGTGCCGGATTAGGTCCACGGCCAAACAGACATCTAAATGATAAGATTGAATTCTTTTCTGAGTCTGGGTGTTTGTGTATTAGACTTTGTGTATCCGTGGCACACACGACACAGGAGAAAATGTTAGTGTGAGGCTATCAGTGTAGAAAGCATTTTTTATTTATTTTTTATAAAAATGGGCTTAGGAAGTCTCTGAAAACTTTATTAAGAGCTTGTAGTTTCGATAGTTATTAGGTAAAAAAAGTAGCCTTCACGGGACGCCTGCCAGGTGTGAAACATCATTCATAACATCTTCGTACAAATTATATGCATAAAAGACAAGATAGTGAAAGTAACGCCATCTACGATCAGTACCCCGCACTAAGTCGAACTAACACCGCAGCCCGCTTAGTTTTGTTCGATACTTAATAGTTCCGACAATGTACAACAGATGGCACTAAAATATATAACGGCTAGCATCGCCACGCCAACAATCAGGATTGCTTGCGCATAAAGATGTTTCACTTTAAAAATTCTTCGAAAATTAGGACCATTTTGACCCCCCTTTGACCTCTTAATTTTTTATTAAGTTTAGATACCATAGCCGAAGTACACATGTCTGTTGCCATTGTTCACAAGGGGAACTAGCATAAATGTCAGGATTTTGTTTTTATTCTTCTATGTCCCATAATATACAAGATCACGAGCCATGCACAGAGATACGTCAAGAAAAACTAAATCCTATTAACTGCTACAATACTTTTATCTTTGTTATCTGAAAAGTAACATCATCTACAGAAAAACAAAAATTATGACAGAAAAAACTTTAGCGTAGGGGCTTAATTTTCAGAGGACGTGCTAGAAATGCTGCAAGCTGGTGAAGCATACTTGCAGAACGAGTCTCTGAAGCGAGTGACTGAGTCCCTTAGGCCGGGGAGACCAAAGACTATCTCCGATATCTTCAGCGGAGTTGAGGGCTCTTTCAAAAAGCTGGACATTGATTAATGACCGAGAACGCACATTCAACGCTTTCCATTAAGAACTTCGATACGATACGATAAATTCATTTTTTTTATGTATTTTATAGAAAATCGATATATGTTCTTGTTATTTTTTAATTAATTAATAAACTAAGTTTAAGGTAATGAAAGAAACGAGAGCATAATTAAAAAAATATATAGGTAATCAATTCATATTAGAATAATAGAGAACAACTGCAGTACAATTTATATTACAGTTTATATTATAAAACTTGAAATAACATTGAATTATTCATTAATATCTACAGCGACTTAAAATGGTAATGATATTTCATATTAAATTATAATAATTAAGTAATTTTCAGTTAATTAAAGTAATTAACTCATTATTAATTAAATTAATTTCTAACATTCGCTTTTATATAGGTAAAAATGATTTATTTTTCTTACCTAATCTTATCCAATAATAATATACTATAGAAGCATCTACACATTATATTATTATTATTACATCATCTATGTATTATATTTTGTACTTATTACATCTTACCTACTTCTGATATTCGAATATACACAGATATAATAATATAAAAGATATAAAATACGAGATGTTAAAACTGTCACGCGAACAAACTAATGTTTAACAAAATTGATCACAAGTTAAACTGGAATATTAAAACTTGGATATATATCACGTATATACGTGAGATGTAAAATTAAAATAGAAATTACCCATACTATATAGTTTGCAAGATGTGAGTCATATCACCTAACCAAATCGCAAAACTATTTAGAGTAACATCAACCCTATATAGAAAATACCTATATCCCCGATAAAGAGAACATAAAGGAATTTATTTATTTATAATTATTTACAATAGATATATTAAATAAAAATTAAAAATTAAAATTAAGCTATAAATGAAACAAAGAGTCCGAACCGCTGTCTTTTGGAAGGGTACCAAGGAGGCTGGCCACATTTCCCCTTTGGATAGCTAAACTAATCCTCTGGCCAAAATATGAACCAGCCCTCGGATCCCCGGAAATGTCAACCAGAAGCGAAGACAGTTCTTTTTGGAACTGCCGAGCTTCTGGCCCCCACGGACCCAATGATAACAACATAAAGTAGGTTGTGAATCAATTCATTATAACAAAAATGCTAAAAAAACTGAACTGACCTTTATGAAAAAATCACGTTAATATAAGAATCTTTAAAAGAAGTGACACATGAGCGAAGACGTACAATGATTACAACTTAATTTCGTGCATGCAAATGTAAGATTTGCATTTATGATAATATACTGGAGCAACATTATCAGGTCGTAGAACTAAAAGTTCGACCGTGGAGGTACCACCGCCACACCTATTTCTAGCGTGAAACAGTTCTTATGTTTCGTCGAAATGGTTTGGTTGCCGGCTCACTTAAGTATATATGAGGCGACCAGCTTAGTCCTCTGGAGTAGCAACACATCTGTGATCGACTTCAGATGGAACCTCTGTTCTATATGAAGTTGTTTACAGATGTCCATGAGCGGCAATTACCGCTTACCATCAGGTGGACTGCATGCTCGTTTGCTACTTAAATCTGATAAAAAAAATTGCTAGCATGGCTTCTACTTAAGAAATAATTTCATAAATCTAATTTTATCAAATCAAAAATATCATATGTAAAATAAATAAAAAAGTCACAAGTGTTCGCGTAGCAAACTTCAGAGGCAACGGTAATGACGGCAACGATGAAACAGCTAAATTTATTTGAATATGATACTTAACATTCATCTCCAATGAATAGCGACAAGAAATAAATAACCAATTAACACAATAGTAAACGCATTCAAGGTGAGTCTTCGTTTGGTGTAAATCTATAATTTAATTTAGAGTTTCGACGGACGCGAGTGATCCCACAGCCAACGAAAAATATTTAACATCGATATATTTTTACATAATTAGTCATCACATATCGTAAATTTTACACCGTATATTGTATTATTTTGTTAAAAATGAGTTTCAAGAACAAGGTTGTAATCGTCACCGGCGGCGGGTCGGGCATAGGCGCGGCGATAACGATGGGATTTGCTGTAAAAGGGGCAAGTGTAGCTATCGTTGGTCGAAGTGAAGACAAGTTGATAACAGTCGCTGAAAAATGTACTGCAATCGGGAACGAAGTCCTCGTCATCAAAGCGGACGTGTCTAAAGAAGAAGACGCGGTCAGAATTATCCAAACGACCATTGACAGGTTCGGCAAGCTCGACGTCCTGATCAACAACGCTGGGGTTAGCAGACCGGGGAGTATGCTGAAAGGAGACATCCTTCAAACTTACGATGCAGTTATGAGTACCAATCTACGTGCTGTGATCTATTTGACCAGCCTGGCTACACCACATCTAGCTAAAACTAAGGGAAATGTGATTAACATATCGAGTGTCCTCGGTTTAACATCGTCGGCAGGACCTGTGTTATTTATGTACAGCATTTCGAAAGCTGCTTTGAATCAATTCACGAGGTGCGCTGCAACCGAACTAGCGGCACTTGGCATCAGGGTCAACGTCGTCAGCCCGGGACCAGTGAAAACAGATATATTGGTCCATTCTAATTTCCCGGGAGATTGGAACGACTTTAAACGCCAAACGGCTCTAAACAATGTGGCGCAACCACGAGAAATAGCGGACCTAGTGTTGTTCCTAGCAGGAGACAAAGCAAAAAGCATCACAGGATCCAATTTTGTCTCTGATAATGGTATGCTTGTAAAGCAATACTCCTAGAAATTAGATCTTTCAAAATCAACATAACCGCAATAATACTTGATTACTATATTTATATATATTATAAGTAGTTTAAAAAGTTGCTAGAGTGGTGTCGGATGAAAAGAATGTTATGAACAAGAATAAAATATTTTTTTTTTATTTGTATCTATTGATGTAACATTTTTTTCTCTAAATAAATATATATTCGGAGAATGAAATATTGTCACTTATTCAAAACGATAACCCTGGAAATCATTTAACGAGTAACAGTTTTTTTACAAACAATTTATTAATCAACATAATGTTATACTTTAAGTCGCTACGACCCCATGGCTTGAAATGGATTAATACCATCTGTAATCACATCATTCTTAGTTTTAACGTCTGATATGAGTTGGAATAATATTAGTCTTTCAGTCCATATAAAAGATAATCAAATAAAATCCAAAACATAAAAAATATATAATGATTACAATCATTATATTTCTTAAAATATATGTTCAGCTGGTAGAAGTATTGCTAAGAACTGCTGTGTTTAAGTTTAATGAAGGGTGTGATAAAGCAAAGACTTAAGTTCCCAGTAGTAGCAACATATCTGTGGCCGTCTTCTGATGGGAGGGTTGTCGAACACTTTGGTAATCTCAGGTATAGAGCAAAGGAAGCAAAACGGTTTTCGTTAATAATTCAGAGACTTATAACAATCCCTATCTCGAATCGTTTTATATCACTAAGTCGATCTTCATGCTGGTATTTTTAACCGATTTAAATAAGGGATGGAAGCGAGAGAAGAAAGCATGTTTACTATTGCATAATATTATTGGAAAATCGATATATTTTTATTAATAGTTTTCAAAAAATATCATAACCTTTTAGGTTTATAAGAAATATACAAATTGTTTTCTATTATATTTTTATTTGGCGTACATTTACTAACTTCAAATTAAGGGACACGGCAAGCTATATCAAACTTAATTCAGTAGTTTGCATGTAAATTTATCATTAGAAACGTATTTTTTTATTTTTGATAGGTAGGTTACATTGCCTAAATGCGGTAAAAATCCAACAAAAACCCGGCGTCACTCCCTGAAGTTTCCCCCTCGAGAACAAAATAAAAAGATACTCATAGAGAGGATTTATTTCTCTATTAAAAAAATTACTGGCTTAAACTATGAAGATAAAACAGACCAAATTATTAGAAATCCTATCTTGCTTCAATTATGAATGGAAAAGTGCGAATGAATGATTGTAATTCAAACACACTAAAACAGCTGCTTACAGAGCCAAAACTTATTATTTTTATTATAATTTTCAGAGATTGTTCTGCTCACTCTCTCAGTTCTGCATATTTGTTTAGTCCAAAATGTTATTTGCTTTCAATGTATATATAACTAGCTTATTCCCGCAGATCCGCCTGCTTTGGTTACGTTTACTTTTAATCGAGGTCATAAACTACTTGTGGTTTTTACATATTTTTTTATTTGTTAGTTTTGATTTAATGTTCATAGTACGTGACCTTGGCTCCATCCATGTCTTCTTTAGTACTTTCTTCTACTTTAGATTTTTTATATCAATTTGGAATAAAAAGCCTACTCATCTGCCATGAATTTTTCATGCCAGATGACTATGGATTACATAATGACATGGAATAATTAATTGTCAAATAAATTTAATTTTCTGCGCTTAAAATTAGAGCAGTGTTGCTTGATGCTTTAATAAGAATGCTTATATCACGGTAATAGTATCATACAGTATTCTATCTTCATAAAAACGCTCGGAACGCAAGTTATACCTACATGCCTCGATCTCGGTATGCACTCAGTACGCGAACATCTCGAATGTGCCGTAGTGACGAGCGGGCGATATTAAAGTTTTTTAAGCAGATTCTTTT
>DWNE01006105.1:0-13358 GCA_018249875.1 Cecropterus toxeus | reverse complement strand
GTAGAAGTAATCGGTAACAATGACCACTATAAATAATGTCTACGTGATAATATCGGTGCATACCAGAACAATTACTTGTCATAATGTACCGTTGTTAGTTATTTAGGTTAAAAGACTTTTCTGAATAATTTTATAAGAAAAATGTGTTTAAATCAATTCCCATTCCAATCCTACGATACTTTGGTAGACAATTTGTAAAATAATGTTCCAGATAAGGTGAAAAAGTTGTATGTCATAAGCAGTCGCGTCGTTATTGTTGATTGAATCGGTTACCAATAAATTTTCTGGATTGAAATATTTCTTCAGCAATAAATGATAAATACAGAACTTATTAAATGATATGCATATAAATCGGTGTTTAAAGGTTTTATTAATTGTAACAAATATAATTTTAATTATCCAAGCCAGACCAATTTTTCGTGGTAAGAGATTAATTTCGTAGTAAGAGAGAATTTCGTAGGACTTTCTCGAAAAAGTTCAAAACAAAAAATCATAAACATCTAGTTTATAGTAGCTCAGTAGCAACTTTATAATGCTGTAAACTTAAGCAAAACGAAACATTGTGCATTGAGACCCAAAACGCTACCACACACGCGTCCGCTTATGCCTTAACTCATTAACAAGTAGACAGAAAGCAGACATCTCAACAACTAGCAGCGTGTGAACGTAGAGATAACTGATGACCAACAAAAAGTTCCACAAAAACTGTACCAGCACTACATATGCATCGATTTGTTGCTTACATTTATTTGTTACCACTCTCAGATAATGTTCATTTTTTATTGCGTTATGCTCTTTAGTTTTTAAGTATAGGATCCTCATCTACGAAAGTTGGTCATTAAATACACTACGAAAATATTTAAAAAGAACTAGTCAAGTTCAATAATATTGTTTTTCAACATTTAATGGGGACGCCTGTAGATACCAATTCCAAAATATAAAAAGAATATTTAAAACATTATTCTAAACAATTATTCAAAGGCCAGTTATTTTCTTCTTCGAACTAAAATGCAAGTAGGAAACTCAATTGATTCTTAAGTATCTTCCGTAAGTAATCGTAAAATAGGATGAGCAAGTCACTTGTTGCATTCTTGAGCCTTCATCCTCATACTTAAGCCTTGGTACTTCACAGTAGTTTATATGAAAGCTACTATCAGCGGAGATGTTGCCGGCGTGCGCGGGCGCCGGTCCGCCGATAAATAAACATGCGCGTACGCGTCACGCCATATAAAGCGCGACAAGCGCTGCGCATGCGCGCGCGCACGCTCTCCTCGCCGACGTCACGTGGGGCACAATGTCAAAATGAAGTTATGGATCCCTGTTTTCGAACTTATTTTTTTCGTGAATGATTAACATGGGGTTTACAAGGCAAAACAGACTACCGTATAAGAAACAAAATGAATGCAAAACTTAAAGATTTATTGCATTACTGAAGGTACCGCTTTAGATACATTTGTATATGCAATAAATTAACAAAGATATCAAGAAAAAATTATGGAATATAATATAATATAAAATAAAATTAATACAGCAATATTATAAAAAAATATCATACTGGCTATAGAAAATTTAGTCTCACATCTAATTTCTGCTATAAATAATAATCGAAATAACTATGTCTTCTCAACTACAATAGTCACAGTTCCGCAGGATCGCAAATATCTACTAAGTAAATTATTGATAGTAAACTAATGCTTTAGAACCGTATTACATAATAATAGCTCGACAGTTGAAACCCTATTATCGCCGTTCACTCTAAAGGCTGGTGCAAAGTGAAATTAACCATACATTAAGTCAGGATTTCACTGAGCCTTAGTAGGTTATATAAGTAACCATGCGTGACGTATATGTTGTTGTCTAGGTAAGTACTGATATATAATCGTCATGGGTAGATAATTATTACCTAATAATAACGAATAAGGCAATTGCTGTCAAAAATATTTATGTCATCTTCCTCACATATTAAAATTATTATCGTAACTCTGTTCTATAAGAAGTTGCTTACAGATGTCCATGGGCGGCAGTGACAACTGACCATCAGGTGGACTGCATGCTCGTTAGGTACTTCATACTTATAAAAAAAAAGCACGGACGAATCAGAAACGGTGCGTAGGATCCGTCTCGAGACGATAATTACAAAGGTGTGTCTCGACCTCTTCGTTGCATCTCTATCTCTATTCTAGTTTTCATTCTGGTATGACAATTGACACCCACACATGATTGAGAGAAGCTTGGTGCGGTCCGTGTCTGTCTGTGGTCATCCGCTGCCCGTGTCATAAAAAGATTTTTTGATAAGAAAAAATAGGGATGAAAAATTCATGTGTTATCGTTAGTAGTACATATTTATAAATATTATAGCAAGAAAACATCAAATGAAGTCCTATTATTACGGCATTATAATATATGTAAAAGCTCCAGACAGAATTTACATGAAAATAGTGAAAAAATTGATCTAAGTATGATAGTTTAATGACTGTACCTATATGTTTATGATAATATTCTATAAATCATGTAACAATTATTTATATGCTATAGCTGCTATATAATTATATTCCAATTAGTGTCGTGCACGTTTTAAAGATTTGTAAGTAGGTATTTCCAAGTACCTACTTACTTATTCTCTTGTAAAATTATCTCCTTAACTGCAACACTTCGCCACCACACATTTTATTCAACGACATATTCAACCATGCCCATATATTTGGAACGATAAATAAAACAATTATTCGAACAAATCCCTAAATGTCGCCGATTCAATTCGCGAGCGCGTATCGCTTTTCCCGCCAACGCCATTGTCTGCAAATGGCGGACGTTTACGGTCGCGTTCCGAAACCATGTTTGTAAATCCACAAAGAATGTTTAAGACGTTGCAATGACAAGGAATTTTGTTTTGCATAGGAAAAAGGCGCTGAGAAATAAAATTATTTCAAATAGAAGGTGCATTGGCGCATGTGTTTTATTACATCCTTGTTGGATATGTATGGGATCTACGTACGTATTTATCGAAGTTTATTGTATTCTCAAAGAAATTTACTTTTTCTAATGTCGCCATCAGAGCAAAACTTCATTCATTTAAATCTCGTTCCTTTCAATTATTGTATCTACCCATTTAACTATGAAATTACTAATTTACTAGTATATACACGTTATATATAAATACTTATATAAGTACCTACTTTATAAGTTATTCTCTCACTTAATTCAATAATATCATTTAATTACAGAAAGTAAATGGCAATTTAAATGAGTCTTTCATAATTTAAATATATAAGGCCAG
The DNA here is from genome assembly GCA_018249875.1 of Cecropterus toxeus. Lineage (NCBI taxonomy): Eukaryota > Metazoa > Arthropoda > Insecta > Lepidoptera > Hesperiidae > Cecropterus > Cecropterus toxeus. The sequence goes on along the minus strand of DWNE01006105.1, from coordinate 10,081 downwards.
TATTTATTTTCTGTATTTAAAGTAAGGTCGAAAAACATAATGTTCAATTCTATGTAAAATCACTTATGTCAATTCGCAGCCTGCCCACCGCTATTACGATTCAGCTCGCTGCTGCAATGAATAGTAATGAATCAATTGCTCCCAAGATTACACCTCCCCGTATCTACTGCATTGTGTAAGAGTGGGTGTTGACTGCATTACAGATGACTAAATGAAAAATATTGTCATAGAATAACTAATACTCATTCAAAAGTGATTCGAAGCATGTTAAAGGTCAACCACCTTTGTGATCAGACTTAAGCACCATCGCCACTACTTCTGCCTAATAACACAGTAATGTTCTACCCTGAAGAATGTTGTGAGGGAGAAATACTTACTCAGGTATTGCAACTTAGTCCTTAGGAGTTGCGACACGGCACTTACATCATATTAACAATCATTCCAATGCATTCCAGCAGCTTATCTCAGAAGAGTATCTTGATAAAAGAATCACGTAACCATCTCCAGTTACTTCAGGTAAATCTTGACAATATATGCAGGCATTGTGCTTTCGTATCCTTAAGAACATTCGCAGCTTCCTTATCGCGAATCCGTGAGAGAAATACTCACATTACATAACTTTTTTATAAGTAATTAAATCAATAAACGAACATGCAGCCTATCAAATCGATATGAAATTGACAATGGACAGCCATAGCTCCAAATAGAACGGAAGAAACAGAAATGGAACACAAAATCGTTTACAAAACCTCATAGGTTTTCCTGTTCTATTTTTAGGCGTTTCGTCCTTTCGATGCTTCTCTCTTTTCGTAGTTTTTAACCGATTAACAAGTATGAAAAAATGGGTAATTCGGTAGGAATTCCTCCGTCTGCTGGATACATTTACATTTTACATCCTTGTCTTTTAGATGAAATATTTGGGTAATATGTAAACCTCCCTTTCTGGATGCGTTTACATCCCCACTTAATGTTTTTGGGAGATAAACTTTCAGCCTGTACATACATTTCTACGGCAGGTTGCTTGAAAAACACCATTATTTTGAATATTTAAAATAATTTTAGTTGAAGAAATGTTACTTTTAGACTAATTTTGCCATGGAATTGTGCAATTTTAATATGTAACAGTTATTCACGGTGGGCGGTTTTTTATTTATTGCCAATATTTGAACCCAATTACGTTGAAACAAATCATGGTCACGGCGACTCTCAGAAAAAATTAAAGAAGAACTTTTGGTAGACTTATCTTTTATTGTAAGTTTATTTTATATATTAGGATGTATCATTAATATTAAATATTAACAGTACAATGCGTGCGAAATATCTGGGGTAGGCTTATATTTCTTTAATATCAACATAAGCGTGCGTGCAAGTTCACAAACAAAAAAAAACTCAACGATGAAAACAATTTAACAAAAGGAGTTCAGCCACTTTTTGTCGCGACAAAAGAAACAGTTTTTTGGTAGTCATTTATGGCGCTTGATTGTTATGGTGTCAGATAATGGAAATTAATGGCGGGCTCGTGCTTACTGGCTGAATGTAAATTGATTTTAATTTCGTGAAACTCGTAACCACACTTGGCATTCTCGCGGTCTCGTATTTATGGTCCGAAACGTGATGTGTGATTTCCCAGAAGCGATTATAACCTGAGATTTTATTTTGGAAGCAGTTTCGTTATTAACCTTCGCAATTTACTTCAGCGTCGTAAATAAGTCGAATTGCAGTTTCTAATTTATAGATATCGTTGATTTATAAAGGCACCGCAGTCCAAAGGATATTGTAAGATCGAAGAAATTGTTAAGCGTGTTCAAATGGATCTTGCTAACTACTGGTTTTCTAACTACTGGTATTAGTTGATCTAATAGGTATCTTGTTTATTTTATAAAAAACTATAGCCCTCCACGTCGTAAGTGCGTTGATGGATTTTACACACCTTTGAATACACTGTTTTGTACTACCGACGCCCCAGATTTATCATTATCGGTTAAACAGGATTAAAGCTCCAGGACATAAGATTACCCTACTTAGGTTCTAGGTATTACACATGCAGAATAGATCGTAACATGTGTGTCGATAGCAGTAGAGCCGGATGGCACAGTGCCAACGTAACACACTTAACTTGGACGCGTTTCCTGCGATTTGCCGCACGAGCCTAGCATCACGGCAACTATCTCATTATTCAGCTGGCATTGGCTTATACAATCCCTTTAGGGTTTATACCCACTGTCGTTTTAGTTATTACTAGACTGGTCGTATTATTGACCGAGTAAAACACAATTATACTGCCCAACATTCATCTTAGAGTATAAAAAAGCGAAGGCAAAAAAATCACACGATAATGCGCATCGACCTGACATAACGCTAGTGGGATTTACCGCATAAATAGGCGCTTATCTGTATTGCAAGTTCGTTGCAAATGTCGAGAAACTTGCTGTTTTACTATGCATTAGATAAATTTAGTTCAAAGCATCACATTAAGGGTGAGACGATTACTCCAGTTTGGTATTAAAAACGGAATAAAAAAGATGAGTCAGTTTATATTTCTTTTTATTTTTGAACACGTCACCAAGAGATCCAATGACCAAACTGAAATAAGGTAATGCTTAAATAATATATATTTTATTTTACTTTACACGTGATTTTTCATACTAAAAATACAAATAATTTTACGGAAATTTTATAGGTTCTAACGGGGTAAATTTTTTATGATTAATATTTATATTTTGAGACAGACTGCTTTCGTTACGTCAGTTAACCTCATGCTAAGGTGGAAACTTGGCTTTCACCCTGAAAGGACGTACATGGCGCCTATCTATCAAGCCATCTATCAAGAATGTCAGTCATTCGATATCTCAGAAACATCGCATCAGCCAAATACAGAATCCCATAAAGCAAATAGCAGACAATTCGATTGACTACTATTTTCGGAATAGAAATCGCCGTGTGGTTTTGCCTTATTTTTTGCGGTGGCAACAATAAAAGATTTAATAATTCATAAGGGCAGTGCGGCTGCGCGGGCGCAGTCGTGTCACGTGCGCGCGCGATGCGATCACGTTGATAATTCTACTAGGCAAAAATAGTGCTATTCCCACGATCGTAAAATCACGATGTTTTACATCGCCTCCCCGGTTTTTTGCAATGACAGAGACACGTTCGCTTCTTGAAAAACGGCCATTTTGTAGTCTTTTTCTGACAGCCTGCCTCGATTATGTTCCCTTTTAAGTAATTGCTCTGTAGAGTTTGTAGGGATGTATTTAAAACAATGCAAAGGAAATAACAGTAAATAATAAAAGTAAAAATATTTTGTTACAAGAATATCAGTTTAGTTTTGGTTTTACCAGGATGTTCAAAGGCAGGAAATTACCAGAAACACAGTCAAATTTTAAGATTTCAACCGAACCGAATTACAGATACGTGCTTAATTAAAAAAAGCTTACGGGCGGCCCAAAGACACTGATGAGGTGTAATTTTAAGCAAATTGTCGTGAATTTTTAGGATATTTTTTATACAAATTGTCAGTAATTTACCGAGAAATTCTTAATTAGCGTAACTGAACGATAAAAAGCGGGCAAGATGCAATAACACGATTGTCTCGAAAGGGCAAGAGAATATTAATTGTTTAAGAATTCAGTCAACTGAACTGAACAGTTTAACTAATTTTGAAAATAAAAAGATCTTTAAATGATTTATGTTATATACTTATATACTTAAATTATTAAAGATAGAATACGCCAATATACAAAACTTATACCTCCTTCCTTGTTTAAACTTTTAAAAATGTACATTAGAAAAACGAGTTAACTATGAAAATGTGATAGTTTTGTGATGTTTTTGCCATGCCATATATTTATCCATATAAGATAAGTAGCACAACGCTCCAAATCCAAATCATATATTTCAGAAAATACTATAAACCAGTAAAATATAGGGTTCTCGTGCCTACACCTAAAAAGTGTAAAAAATCTGACCTACAACGGTCGAAATTCAGAATTCTCTTCTCAGCTCGTACGTCCAAACCCCAAGTTGATTACTGCTTGTTACAAATTTAGCTGCCCAGTATTATTAATGCATTAAGGTAAAATTGCCAGGATACCACACGTTGCCAAATTTTGGGGATAATCCTACGATCCAAAAGTGGAATGTGATGTGTCAGCTTTTTAGATCCTTAATCACAAAATAATTGCTAAAACTCAATTTAAAATTTATGAAGATTTTAAGATATATTTATTGAATAGACCTGTATTTTACCGCAGTTTTAAATTACTTATACCAATAACATCATAGTGATCGCGATATTTAATTTACAACTGCTTAACAATTCAAGCGCATTTAGAAACTTGAACAAAAACGCTGAAAGGAGCTCATTTGTACGAGAAGTATAAGTAGCATCATGCACTTTATCGACGTTTTATATATTTGTATTTGATATAACTAAATGATATTATTATTATTATTATTATTAAATAAATAATATCCCATATTAAAATTTTAATATGGTGTCGTGACAGCTCACCTTTGATACGGCGGCGGAGAAACCGGCCTGACATAAGCCCGTCTTGCGCTGCCCCGTGCTCGCTGCGAAATTTTAAAATTAAATTATTATCATAAAGATACAGATTTATGGAATCACAATCCAGTTATCAAGTAGAACTACTTCTATGTTTTTACTGTGTTGCTATGTTATCAGAATTATATACCGGAACCGGACATGGACAATATAAAATAATAAATTGAAATAAATAATTTAATTGTTTTATAGCCTTTGCTTCTTGCTTTTGAGCTCAATTTTAATAACTTTCATCACTAAATATGCTGAACTGATAAATACTATGACCACAATCAATTTATTTTCCTGAATGTAATTTCTATTTGATATCTGTACTGTGAGAAACACCAAAAATGATTTATGGAGTGTACTATTTATATTCTAACAAAGTATTCATAATATTGGTATATTATCCACACATGATCAGGGTGGAACAATATATTTGAGCTTTTTCTTCAAGGAATCATGAAATACATCTTAAGTTCATTATGTTTATATACTTAGCATACAAAATGTGTGTTTTATATTGTATAAAAAATACAAAACCTGACCCCTCTTTGTCATTTTTTAAATTCACAAACACGTTGTCTATTCTACGACCATCTACACAATAGTACAATAACATGCAATATTATTTCACACGGAAAATATTACAATTAGGTAGGTATATAATGGATTCTAATTAATTTATTATCAATGATTTTTCCATAAAATTTCTTTTATCGAAATACACGATAACTTATATTATATTAGATGTGCATCATTTATATAACACGTGATAAAATATACTTACACGATACGAAAATACTTATATATTGTCAAATTTTAATAATAAATAATAAAACATTAATTAATAAGAATGTAATTTCAATGTTTTTTTTTAAATATACTAACATTTCTTTGTATGTTGCCTGCTTAAGACACTTTTTTTTAATAGTGAAATGAACGTTGCCAGAATTAAATGATATTACGTCAGGTTTAAAGTTGAATCCAGGACCAGGCAATGGGTGACATAGGTAATATATTCATTTTTCGTGTGTTAAACGTGGCATGATATGACAATGTACATTAAGTAAGTACTACACTGTACAGGTGCTGTGACATCGATACCACATGTACATACTCACCCTCTTCCACGGTACGATACCCTAGACAAAATATATATGTAAGTATTATTATCAGTCGTATATAATATAATAATTATTATCATTCGAATAACTTAGAGCGCAGGCACCAATCATAACATAAATATTAGTATTTTATTATAATTAAACATATAGCAGATAATATATTGCCATTACAAATATAATGAAATAATTTTAATTTCAACATTCCGTTACTTGTATACCTGCAAACAATATCATTAAAATATATATTGGTCTTAACATAATTAAATACTTTTTTTAAACAGTTGAAGCATTATAACAACAATTATACATATTTGTTTTAAATTTCGTGTTGTGGCTTCATTTATGTGTACTCGAAATAAAAATATTCAAAATGTATGATATTTTTTGTAATAAAATATGATTATTTACTTATTATAATGTGTATAATTGGTCGTACAATATGATCAAAAGCGCCAAATATGACGAAGTTATAACGACTAATATAATAATAACAATAAACTTAGTTTAATCGTGTTGCAGAAATAAGTCGTTGTTTTGTAATACATAAATCAATGCTTCGCTGCGCGTGTTCCGTCACGCTAATTTCACCTCTCCCGTCCGCCATTACCGGCGGAAGTGAGCGCGGGCTTTTCGCGCGCTTTTACGCTATCATGACGTGTGCGCCATGACAGCTTGGCTTTTTACCATTATAGCACACTACAGTGGTTTTGATTTGTAATTTAACACCTAAGATGCTTTTCCTGACATAATTTTTGGGGATCACAAAATAGAATTTTGTTTATGTTACGTCGTCCACGTTTTCTCTGTGGCTAGTTCTTTTTATCTGTGGTCAGCTTTTGACTAAGTAATGAAGAACAATCTCTACAAGTTTTTAATGTTTTTACTAATGTAAGAAAAAAAGTTTTAATAATATTGACAATTCAAGTGACTTTTTTGATCTAGTTAAATAAGTTTTAACACCGTCATTGCATCATGACAGTAATTTTCATAAATTTAATTGACAAAAGAGCATCTGATATTAAAAAAACATCTGTTTTTTGGCATCAAACTGAACCATTAATGATACTTACAGCTTCTACAGGGCGAGAACTCTTTCACTTCGTTGACGTCGGGTGTCGTCGCGACGTAACAGGAGCCTACCGCATCACGTTGGTTCAACTTCGCAGTCACGAATGACACGTAGCGCGGGGCACATGCCTATGGAAAAAAAATGAAGTTAAATACATTATACACTAAAACTGCAAATAAAATAACCCGTCACATATAATTATCCAAAACGTAGTCGTCTGAAAAATTGAAAATTAATAACTTTGATAGGTTTAACGAACTCCAACTCATTTATTGTTGTAGTAAAATTAAATATAATAAAAGGCGATAGATACTCATTTATTTAATAAAAAACGACATGTTTTATTTCACAACAATCAATTTATTACTGTTCGTAAACTCATTTTATCTGATACGTAAAATGTTCCGGGCTTAGGTAATACCCGGCTAGCGAACATTTAATAAATATATAATTATTCGTCTTTTTGTGTCCATGGCACCCGCGGATTTAATAGAGAATTTAGTTATAATTCAATATGATTTATGACAAAATTAAATATCTATAAAGCTTTTGCTCTGTTTTACCTACTATAGATTTGTTAGAAAACGCTGCTACGCCGCCGCGACAAAATATCCACAATTTTGTATACACGGCACTAAAGTTTCCCCGCATAGATTTACGAGCATAACATCCTACCAACCTGGGTGTTACCTCGAGGACCCAAAATAGAGCTCCACAAATAGCTCGGTGTATGAACTTGAAAACCGTTCGGCAGTTCATCTGAACTTCGTTTTGTAAAACATGCGTGATCCTTGTCACAGGGTTGGCTATTTTACTTATAATAGTTAAACTATGATCTTCTTATAAAAAAATATAATAATTTTTTTAAAAAGACACAATGTCACTAAAGTATTTAATTAAAAAACGAGTGCAATCCTATTGGTGGTAACTAGGGTATTTGGTTTGTTTGTTGCTATCCCTGAGACCTAAGGAATGCCTAGAATATGGATAAATAGCTTAACTTTGGCATACTCTTTTTCATCGAAGCATATAACTCTTATTGCTGTTATAAGCAGAAGGATATTTGTTGTAGGCCTGTGGTATACAACGGAGGAAAAATTGCTAATAAATTACTTAACTTACATTTTATTTTTGACATTTACATTTGTAAAATCGACTTAAACTTTAAAACGCTATATATATGTATAATTATTATTACATTACAATATTAAAGTGCCAGCCCTACGCTTCGTAACTGAATCTAATAACAGTTGTGTGCGCGTGCGTCGCGTTAAACTTAATAACAAACAAACAAACAAACGCGCGAGGCGTCAGTGAAAACAGAGCCATCTGCCGGATACGCTATCATTTTACGTAACTTTCAAAGGGACGTACCGCTTGCACTAATTCCATAAAAATACATTAACAGATTTATACACTGCGAATTATTCTCCTTAATAATATGTTATTAGTTACATATATGTATATGCGTAACAAAAATTAAAAGGAATTTTCAGAAATTACCTACTTTCTTTTAACAAAAATCATTTAAATATAATATTTATAAAACATAGGCTAAACTGAAACACTACATAAATTAAATGCAATATATTTTAGTATTGCAATCGGAACGGTGTATTCAAAATTTCAGCTCAATCGGACACTTAGAAGTTAATTAAATTCAGCTTGCATAAAAACATTGCAAGTTAAAAAAGCTTTTAAAATGTGTGGAGACGGCGGAATCGCGGAGTTCTTTAGAATATTAAGTTTCTGGAGTTTGTAATAATACATCAACATCGTTATCATTATTAATCATTCCCAACATGCAAAGGGTTAATTACAAAAAATAGGGCTGCGACCCCTTCATACATTAGCTGATTATTTTATCTAATTTTGTGGTGCACGATGGAGATTTTAAATAAATTATTGTGTACAAAGGCATTAGCCATATGTTTAATTTATTTTATACCAGCGACGTGCCGGAGCTTCGCATGGTTCAGTTCAGCACTTTGAAACAAAATATATGTAAAAAACTTCGTCATTTATTCCCAATTCCGTTATTGAAAACCATTCTTTGATAGTGATAAAAATCCTTTGCGTAGTTTCGAAGAAAGCTGCATTAAAGACTGAACGAAAGACAGCGGAATAACTTCGATTTTTTCTACATTAAAAGTTTTTTGATTTGGGAGTGGACCTCAAAACACGGATAGATGAATAAGCGAAAATGATGATAAACTGCTTTAACTCCTCTCATTCCTATGCCCAATACTGGAATAAAATGAGTAAATAATAATGATGCTAAGTATGTTGTCCCTTAATTTTTATTACTTAACAGAATTCAATGAACGAATACATAAACAGTTTTAAGTAAACGAGTACATGTAAGTAGGTAAAGACGTTTTACGCGAACGGGAAATCTCTTTTCTTTCCCTTTTGTAGGTCAGTGTGGTTACGATGTCCCTAAATAATGGGCCATTGATAGTTCGCTCGTAAACATCGGGTAAACAAACGATTTTTACGATCCCTAAAGACTGATCTCATCAATCCATTCATAAACAGTCACTCTTGGTTTCTTTCGTAAACGTACTCAGAAAAGTTTTGTGGAAAATAGTATCAGAGTGGTAGAACCAGTGTAGTTCGACTGGGAAAGTGCCACTGCCACTTACCACTTTTTAACGAAAATCTTTACCTTTACCATTAAATTTATTAATCACACACTGAATACTAAGGACATAATAAAGGATGGCGACAAAAGCACGCTGACAGAATGATCCAGAATGAATGGTATACCTGATGTTGTTCTGGATATTCGGGAACTTTAGTAAATGACCTGACAAGGAATAAACCCTTAATTTTGTGTCATAGCATTATGCATGTATCTTAACGAAATATGTCAGAGCAATAACCTTGCAAATAACTTGCCTTTTGACAGCTAATGGTACCCATTTACGGTTACGTGTCAAACAAATTTTGCACGGTTTTGTTGGCTTTGAATCACTTGCGTTTGAGCGTCATCGCAAGTGACTCAGCGGTCTTTAGGCTTATTGATGTTTGGTAAAGATCAAGTCAGAAAACCATACTTCCAAGGCTATTTCGAAGCTTTGATCTCTTTGTTTGTCGGTGCCATATAGTTCGATGACTTTGGGCTCTTCCTTGCTTACAAGGTCTAGGTACGGAGAGGCGTACACTTTTTGAAGCATTCCCCCTCGTTACAAAAAAAGGCTACGGAAAGGCGTTATTGGTGTTTTAAATCACGCTGCAATAGTCCATCAAAACACATAATAATAATGAAAGTAACTGTTTATCGCATATAAATTAGTAAAAATATTGTTTGAAGGATTAAAAAATAATAATAATGGA
>DWNE01006104.1:0-13359 GCA_018249875.1 Cecropterus toxeus | reverse complement strand
AAACACGCCTTCTACACTCATAGCCCCACACTAGGATTTTCTCCTGTGTCGTGGGTGCCATGGACACACAAACACGAGTACACAAAAACCCAGACCCAGAACAGAAATCTAAACTCATCATTCATATTTCTGTCTGGCTGGGAATCGAACCCGGGATCCATTGCGCGTCAGACCGGTATGGTGACCGCTCGATCACGCGGGTCGTCAATATTGTACAATGTATTATACGTATTGTACAATTATATTGTATTGTTTTTATTGTAATTATATTGTATAATGTATATGTGTACGACTGTACGTATATATACACATTATTCATTTTCTGTTATACTTCAGGTGAAGCCGCAGGAAAAAGCTAGTCAAATAATAAAATTTATTTTAGCATATACGGTGTCTATTCATATCTTTTATCTATCTTCTCTGACGTCCGCTGACAATAATGTGCTATTGTATCGAGTTTTATTTACTTTCGCATGATACGTCATTTCGGTTGTATGCCGTGGGAGGGCGTTTTGATGAGGGTCGAGTAATGTTCATTAATGATGGATTGTTTTGTATTTTTTTTTTGCTTTTCATGTATTTATCGTACATATTTTAAGACTTTGTTAGGCATAATGTAGTTTGCTCCGATGCGTTCCATAGGAGATCCCGAAGTCCCCTGTAAGCGCTGAGGAAGGTCATCGAGAGGGTTGTAGTGGGTAAAAATCCCACATAACCTGAAGTCTCCCAAGACTTCGGTGTACCTTTTGAAGGGGTCCCCCCTGTCATAAAAAAGGTATATTTTAGTTTACGAGTGAGGAATAAAAGGTAAGTAGAACCAAAAAATTGTTCTCAAATATGTGTGAAATCTAACAATTCGTACCTACTTGGTCCGCGCGGTGGACTACGACCTAAACCAAATCACGTTAATCTGCAAGGAGAACCTTACCCAGTGGCGGGGCCGTAATAGTTTGCCTATTATGCTGGTTAATGGATATCCTAGGTGAGTGAAATTTTAAAACATAAGATATTAAGAAAATGCTGAAAGGAATCATAAGTTCGATTTTGATAAAAAAAAGAACAAAATTGTATAATTAGATTAAATAATGTATACATTCTCATATCAAGCCGTAACTAATTCTACATACTACGACTTCATGACCCAAACAGGTGCAGCTGTAGGAAAGAAGCTAGTAATCAATTCTTATAATACGTAACTTTAACGAAATTAGTTAAGCGTATCTGCACATCGCATTTATTGGCAAAAAAAACTGTCCACAAACATTGTGTGAAGTTATAACAGAAATTCTGTATATTTTTTCGAAATATTGTCTATGTGTGTTTCGAACTGCATCAATTCAAATGATTAGATTTAATGTATATGATACTTCATAAATTGTTATTGCAAACGAAGTTTTTATTTTTTAAACGCAACTCAAAACGCGTGTACATCCAGTTAATAATAAAATGTTACTAATTAGAATTTTTCGTACCGTTCATTAATACTTTGTAACAAGAGTTTGATTAGCAGAGTGTCTATGAGTAAAGTGGGGAATTGACACCATAAATCAACATAGGCAATACGTTAGGAGAGTAACTTAAATTAGGTTAATGTTTGTTGGACATTAATTTAGGCACATGGATGTTAGTTATGTGTTCTAAGGATGTGATTCGGAAGTGCAATGTTGGTACGTTTTGGTTTTAATTTTGAAACTTGGTTTACATTGTAGGTTGGTTTACATCGTTCTTATGTGTGTACTACGTTTTTCAAGTTAATATAATTCTGTTATATATAAAAAATATTAATATTACCCCAAATACAATATAGGTGCTGAAAATTTGAGTTTGTTCATGATTTTAGGTTCACTAAAGATTACTATTTGTTTAGCTACATATTTTAATATTAGAGTTGTAGCAAATAATACCTATCATTTTGCACCAAAAAAGGTTTACGTGAAAATGTATACTACATCTCAACAAAAAAATATCTGGATGCCTACTATTTCTTCAAACAAAGTAATGCACTGGAAGCATCGCACAAATTTCTTGAATTATTTATTCGAACACAGAAAAGTTGAACGAGTTTAATGCACTTGCCAAGTAGGTAATCTCCCGAGCTGTGAAAGAAGCGCCTGAATTATTCTAAGTACTTTGTTCCTATTACAGTTTGGAAGTAATAAGTTTGGCGTCAAGAATATGAATGGTGTTTGAAGGGTTTTGTCTGGACGGTTTAATAACTAGACGTTGTTATTGGAAAATTAAACTGGCGAAGTTAAAGGTTATTGGCCATTTATCTACCAGGTGGTAGAAATAGTGTAGATTGACCAGGAAGGTGAAATAGCAACAATTTCCCGCGTGAAACAGTTCTTGCATTCCGGTTGAAGAGTGTGATTGCCAGTACACTTATGAGCACATGTATGATGCACATATATGAGCAACGCATGTGTGATTAAGTTTATAATTGGTAGTAAGTGGTTACTGCTGCCCATGGAAATCTGTAAGCAACTTCATATAGAACAGTTCTTCTATCTTTAGTTTATTACAGGTTACCATCATAGTCCTCGGGAGTAGCAACGCATGCTATTCCCGAGGACTATTATGATCGCCTCATATATAAGTGAGCCGGCTTCCCGCTAGAAATAGGAAATACATTGGCTCTTTCACCTGGTTATAGGAATTGCAAGTAAAATATATTCAATTTAAATATAAGGACATTTAGGAAGTCGACCCCGAAAGGTATCGCTATATTTATTTCTACCCAACTAATGACAGAGTAAAACGCTGCTGGGTTCTGCTCTGAAGGGAGTAGTAATATTGTACAAGACATTCTAACTTAGCGCTTAGGGGTAGCAGAGCATCTGTAAACATAAGTAATATCTATCCCTACTATTATTATAAATCTGAATGTAAGTTTGTTTGTTACGCTTTCACGCCAAAACGACTCAACTGATTATTATAAAATTTTGTACACATATTCTTAGAGGTATTGGAAAAACCGTAGGATACTTTTTTACTTAAAAAATAACATTAAGAAAAAATGCAGACATGATTGTTAGATATTTATTAAAAATGTTGAAAATCTAGCATCTTTTAAGCCTTGTGTAAAGGTCCGTAAATTGTTCCTCAAAATATCTATTGCTTATTTAATTTTAATTCTAAATCTTAAGGCACCAATTTCAGTACACAGTTGTGATTAAACAGAGATTATAGATTATATTATGAAAACCATAATCCTATTCTAGATAAACTGCTTTGATTCTGTATCAAACTCTATCTTTTACATAAAATAACATTACTCGAGGCCTTATTTGATTACGTACTTAATTATACTGTTAACTTGAAATAATATAATCTCAGATGAAATTTGTCAAACTGAAAACAAATGAATTTGGGTCAGGACTAGAATCACAAATTTTATTTTATTTCAAACGATCTAGTATGAATGTGTAAATTTAGTTTCAAAATCTCTCAAAATAGAATTAGTAATGTGTCAAAATAGAAAATATTTTTTTAGAGTATAGTAGAGTAGCAGTTCACCCGATAACAAGTTACTATTGACCAAGTACATCATTCCGTTAGCAACTTCAAATAGAACAGGGGTTTTATTTGATGTTGATTATAGATGCTTTGCTACTTCCAGGGATTAAGATGATTGCGTAATTTATAAGTGAACCGGTTACCACACCCTTCCACCAAAACATGAAACCTGCCTCTAGAAATAGGTATGGCGGTGGTTCCCCGGTCGAACTACACTGGTTCTACCTTACATCGTAAATTGCATAACTCATTCCAAATCCAATATATTATACAATATATTTGGAGTACCTTCGACATCAAAGCTTATATCATAAAATTTTAATATTTCTAAGTCCAATACAAATCAAAGGGATTCAATACAAACAGGATGATATTGAGTACTCCAGAGACGTTCAATAATATTTGCCGTATGAAGTTCACTACAACCGTAGCGAACAAGAGCAATATGTCATATATTACATACTTGTACAAAACCGGTATATATTTCTGTACGAAGTATTGAAAACGGCGAAGAATATGACAATTCATAAGATTTTGTCATGACATGTTAATATCGCAGTTAAGTATTCAACTTTAGTTACCTAACTGCGTCAGAAGGAGGGTTATGTATTTCAAGTGTATGTATTCATCATACAATCACATCAAAGTATGGACGCATGCGCTAAAAATATTTGTATTGTCAATCATCTGTAGGCGCTCTCTCACATCTCTTATATTGTGCACTGTCATTTTATTATTTTAGAAATTAATTTAAGTATACAGTATTAAAGTTCCTATTGCTCTTGTTTCTCTTCATCAATGTATGTATGAATCTACGTATGTATGTATATTCATTGTAAAGCGCTACGTATCAAACGGTTTGATTGTTGATTGATTGATTGAGTGATTGTTTAAGAAAACAAGATAAACTCTTACTAAGAAAAGCTCAAAACGTGAGATGAATGTCGTCTGTACAACTGAAGCCGAGTTGGTTATTTCAAAGGTGCATCGTCATACTTCACTTTGCATTGTTTTCACGTTATTTTTGATAACAAAATAGCTCCGAAGATTGCCTAATAGACTCTTACCCAGTATTGTGGCTGTCTGTGGTCGTCCGTTGTAATTGCATAAATGTGCAAAAGTCAGGTAGTAGAACCAATGTAGTTCGACCGGGGAAGTACCAACGCCACAGCTATTTCTAGCGTGAAGCAGTTCTTGCGTTTCGGTGGAAGGGTGTGGTTGCCGGCTCACTTTTATATGAGGCGACCATCTCAGTCCGCGGGAGTAGCAACGCATCTGTGATAGACTTCATAGGGAACCCCTGTTTTATATGAGGTTGCTTAAAAATGTGCATGGACGGCAGTAACCACTTACCATCAGGTGGGGTGCTTGCTCGTTTGCTACTTCATATTAATAAAAAAATAAATAAAATAGAAAAATAAAAAATAACACCGTAGCCCGCTTAGCTTTGTTCGATACTGGATAGTTCAGACAATGTGTTCGGACAGATGGCGCAAAAATAAATAAATCTAATCATGTTTACGTCAATATTCAGGTTTACCTGCGCTTTTAGATGTTCCACATCAAAAAAATCAACAACATGTTTCAATATAGTAATAAAACTAAAGAAAGATTTATAAAGGGATTTACCCTTAAGAAACTTCCTCCTTTACTTTCTTAAAAACTCCTAGAGAGGGCACTAGATGCACGCATATGCTCTTCTCAGTGAGTACGAGTGCCGTGTGTGTAAGAAGTCTAGAATTTGCCAAGAAAAGAAAAAGATTTATTCTTAACAATTAACAATATGTGCACACTAGCTTATACAACAATTAAAAAAAAAGCTAATGCATATCACTTGCACGAACTCGATGTTCCACATCTGCCAGGCTTCCCGCGACGTCTATTTTTTTAGTGTAATCTCAGGTAAGTAGGTTGCCTTGCGATGTGTGTTCCTTTACCGTAAAACGGAGATAATTCATTTCTAAAATGTACATAATATAAAAAGAAATAATGGGGCGTGCTTAGGATTTTAACCTCAGTTTTTCGATTCAAGTTTCAAACAGTATTCTAACACTATTCACCACAAAGCCACTAATTCATGAACGCTTTACACATAAACCAATGCAACCGAGGGACTTACGCTAAAACCCTCTTGAAAAGAAACGCTCTTTTTAGTCAGTCAAGAGCAAACTATCGAGAGGTACTAAGCCTGACCCGGTCAGCTGTTCTCAAAGAATGTGAAGAGAGAAATAGAAATAACGGAAATAAGACGAACGATCGATATTTCTGTTATCGAAGTTTTATACGATTTTTGTTCTTTAATGCATAAATATATGATGGATTTAGAAAGTCATACTCTATGTAAAGGAATATAATTTTATCAAAACAAACTTATAGCTACTAGGAAAAAAATTTTCGGAAAATTCCTAGCTCGTTTGCTTCTTCAATATTAATAAAACTCTTCATATGGAGTCATTTACTAGCAACATTAATTACCATCAGATGGAATGCATCATTTGTTGCATAATGGTTGAAGTTCGGACTCTCAATCGAGGATCCGAGGTTCGACCTACTGATTTTTCCCAAGCAAGCACCACTGATTTTTCTAAAATTATGTGCGTATTAGAATTTAATTATCAGTGTTTTACGGTGAAGGAAAACATCGTGAGGAAATCTGCACATCTGAGAGTTCTCTAGAAAAAATGAGTTCTCAAAAGTGTGTGAAGCGTACCAATTCGCACTTGGCGAGCGCCGTGGACTATGGCCTAAAACTCTGTCATTCTGAGAGAAGACCCGTGCCCAGCAGTGGGACAATAATAGTTTGACTATGAAAATCCATAAAAAATGATTTTTCCGTTAGCCAATCACAGATCCATTGCTAAATAACTGAACGCTAGTAAAATAACTAACAACACAATTTAATAGCTAGCAAAACATCATTATAAAACAAAAAGGTGCAACGTTGGTGGCGCCACCATCGCAAATGTCCCACTACCGTCATTACACAAGGCATAGCCCCAATACGGTTGGCGTCACAAGATCGGCGCCAAGATGTCTGCGGATAGCGGGTTGCGTGACGACTTGCGCTATTTCGGCTTGTTCGAGCTGAGGACTGTTTAGAAGGACCAAATAGTTTTACGTAGTGCGTTAACTGTCTTTAATTGTGTTAATTCTTTTTTTATATACCATCATATTTATTTTGTTACTTTTTGAAACACCCTAAACTAAGGGTTACAAGGGTAAACTTAATGCCTAATGGCATTCCCTGGGTGATAGCGATATTTTTTGGCAGGCATATAAAGAGTAAACAGGAAGTTGTTGTAAATATCAGGGACATCCTGAACAAGCCTCCTGAATGTGCTTCTGCATGTGGCTTTTCTGATGTTTTCGGGTAGGGTGTTTCAGTATCGCCTGTACAGTATCATACTGTTTAACTGGAAAAAAAAACTTGGTAGTAGAAATTTTTTGACTATTGGCACCAGATGTTGGAGCTCCGTAGCCGTTATTGAAACTATCAGATATTTTAATATAAAATATATTCGTAATCGTAACCGTATCCGATATAAGAGTTACGGTTAATTTCGGATATGTCTCAAGACTGGATTTTAGTCAATAACACTTAAAATTGACTAAGTAGATGTAATAAAATCTGATTGACTGATTGTATTAGCAAATGATAACATAGAATTGTAACAAATAAATAATTGTT
Organism: Cecropterus toxeus; assembly: GCA_018249875.1. Taxonomy (NCBI): domain Eukaryota; kingdom Metazoa; phylum Arthropoda; class Insecta; order Lepidoptera; family Hesperiidae; genus Cecropterus; species Cecropterus toxeus. The sequence continues at coordinate 6,155 of DWNE01006104.1, read as the reverse complement.
TGTTTCTTATGTTAAAATTTCCTAAAAAATATAATATCCGTATTTAACCGAAGCTAATCCGAAATATTTTATTTTATTTCGTATCCATTTCTGATCGGCACCACCGTCACACCTATTATAACAAGAGCCTTATAACATCTAAGCCTATCCTGTAGTGGGCCCGTATAGCTTTAATGGAATAAAAAATCGTACGAACGATGAATAGGCATAACATTTTACCTAACAATTTGATTTCCAACATTCAAGTAGCAAACTTCATTCCTAATAATTAATATTTACAATTTTTCGTTTTTATGGAGTCATAAGATTTTTTTTTTGTATTTGCAACACCTCATATGAACAGATATGCAGCGATTTAATATAAGCGAAAACAGAAGAAAAATAGCCGTCACGGGACGCCTGGCAGATGTGGAACATCGTGTTCGTAATAGTAATATGCATAAAAGGCAAGATCGTGTCAGGAACTAAATAAATATATAGCACAATGAAAAAAGTATGAAGCATTTTTTACAGATTATTATGTCTATTTATTTGTAAAAAACATTTCATTTTCATAAAGTACTAAAAATTTATAATATCTATATAAATTTCAAGTATGTATATATATATAGTCCTACCTACCTATGGTATATATACAGTCTATATGTAGTAGTGTGTACTGTGTGGCGAACCCGTCGCCACGGCAAGCCTCGCCACGCCAACAATCAGATTTACATGCGCCTAAAGATGTTTCCTATCAAAAATATAAGTACAAAAAAAACCGCTGAGTTTGTTGACACATCTACTCAATTGTGGTTTCGGTGGTAATGTAAAAAATATTGTTACATGCAATATATAAGTCGTTCAAAAAAGACATTTAATTTCCTTCCGTTTTGACCTCTGTTTTAAAATAATCTTAAAATGACTTTGCAGTAGATTACACAACAATACGAGTATGCTTTCAAGTTACAAAGAATATCGTTTGCCAACAATAGGTATCAATAACATGGAAACGACAAAGCCTCCGTGTAGGTTGTCGTAGTAAGTACAATTAGTCGGCTTCTGTTGTACCAACGACGATGAACTACAAGCTTATACAGCGATTAAATAATATTAATTCAATAAAGAATTGTAATTTTTTTTTGCTGGATATATCCACACTGATATTTTTTTTCTGTCTTGCCTTAATGTGTAATGTTATTATTATTCTTTAATTATGTCCTGTTAATTTCTAGAAAGTGTTTTTAAAATGACCCATATGGTGCAGGAGTGATAGTGCAGGTCTTAAATACAAAGGGTTCTGGGTTTGATCTCCGGTCAATACAAGCTACGAAACAAAATCGTTAGCGTGATTTAGAAAGGGGTACAGCGTCATCTAGATGTAGCGCACACAACGTATAACGTAACGCATTTTCGTTTCATCTAATTTCAAAACACAACGAAAGAATCGTTGTGATTTGAACAAGTTTCACTTCAAAATTAACATACTTTTATATATTCTGACTTTAGATATTTGTGAACTAACCTTGAGAAATATTGTGCGAGTCTTCGAACGTAGGAAGCTTATTATACTGGTAATTAAATCAATTATTTTATTAATCGTCTTTTTTACAACAGCACAAAGAACGAATTCTTCAATCTATTAAAATTTTGCTATAGAAGCTTATCATTAAAACATCGCCTATCGCTTATCGCTCGCATTATAGCAAGCGACGTACCCAGAGGTCGTATTGCGCAATGAGTCGAACAGGTTACGATTCGAGCTATTCCAATATTTGTCAGAAATGGATCGATATGCTCAATCATACCTTTAACGATCTGCTTATCCAATTTGATAGACTGTCTGATTATTATTGGGCTTAGGCTCTGTGATGTTTAGTCAAAAGGGTATCTGCTTAATCCCTTTTGACTTATCACTGTCGTTGTCATTTATAAAAGTGAAAGTATATTTCTTTAGCATTTATATAGATTTAATCAATACGTTTTGCCACGTGGTAGAACCAGTGTAGGTCGACCGGAGAGGTACCACCGCCACGCCTATTTCTGTCATGAAGTAGTTCTTGCGTTTCCGTGGTTGGATGTACGTCGAAGTTAAAGGTGTGGTTGCCGGCTAAAATACATATATATTTATTTTATTTATTTATTTATTTTATTATATAAGGCAATCATTTCCGACCTCGGCAGTAGCAACGCATCTGTGATAGACTTTAGATAGAATCCCAATTCTATATGAAGCTGCTCACAGATCTCAGGCAAAAAAAAAATCTAGACGGCGTTTCAATGATTAGAAAAAATGAATAATAGAAAAATATTTTATCAAAGAACTGTGAATAGCTGAAGTACATAAGTATAGATTTATATTCTTTTTCCTTTAATAAAAAATATATTTTTGATTATATCGAAAAGCACGGTAGTGCTTCGCCTAATTCATTCTGGCAATGCACTAATGTGTTTATTAACACGAAAGGTTTCAGAGTGTTTTTCCCCCTATCAGAACTTGGTTATCCCTCAACATAAAGATATAAAATTTGATATGTAATTTACACGTCGATGATATTTAAATTGAACCTAAACCGACATTTTCCACCTTTAAACCATGAAATGAATGAATTTCAAAACATGAACATCCACGCGGATTTCGTACACGTTTTCTCGTAAGCACATTATTCATTAAAAGGATAGTAACGAAAGCGTAAAACGAATTAATAACCAGTTTTACTCGTTTGCAACAAGTCAAGCAAGCAATTCGCGTGTTGAACGTTAATTAATAAATCAGATGAAACAAACAACATTTGATTACAGACAGGATCGAATGAAACAGGTTTCATTATTTATAAAAGTACGTAATTCAATTATAACGCAATGAAAATAAGTTTATTTTATTTTAATAAGAATGAAGTAGCAAACGAGCATGCAGTTCATCCGATGGTAAGTGGTTACTGCCGCCCCTGGACATATGTAAGCAACTTTATATAGAATAGGGGTTGTCTCTGAAGTCTATTACAGATGCGTTGTTATTCCCGAGGACCTTTCCACCGAAACGCAAGAACTGCTTCACACTAGAAATAGGTGTGGCGGTGGTACTTCCCTGGTTGATTACTTTGGTTGTACCACCTGGTACAACAGTTTAGAGTCCACTTGATAATCAGGCAGTAACAGATTATGCAATGGTTCTCAAATTCATTTCGAGTATCGCTCATTTTTAGGATCAATTATATTCTAGTGCCCCCTGTGGGGGACATTGTGATGTCAACTAACAGATATTCGCTTTTTGTAAATTATGAAAAGCACAAGAAAAAAATAAAAATATCTTATTACAATTGTCTCTGAAATAAGTGAACGAAAGTAAAAAGTCCAGTACGACGAAATCTAACGTTGCCTCCTAAATATCTTCCACTCCACAAAATTTCCATTTGGATCCTCAATCAGTAAACCTTCATCGCCAAGCAGAGGCACCGTCGCCCATCTTGAGAAATTTAATTTGTCAAATGGCACCTAGGTGGCGTTGTCTTCTCAAATTTTTGTTGTCAATTATGATGTAATGTTTTATACCAATATTTTTCTTCCAATACGCTAACGGATTTAATAAGAGTGCATGTATCAATGTGAATATGTGCAGGTGAAATGAATATAAAGAAAATAATAGAAACAAATGATTGGAACAAATCGTATCGTAACTGTATATTGTGTCGGCTTCATATCGTATCTACATATGTATGTCATGTAGTATAATCAGCTAATTGATAAAATACTTTTTTTCTATTTCACGACACCCCTAAAGAAGTTTTATTTAAAAAAATATTTTGTTATACATTATAAAAGTAAAAAACAATCAATGTAGTGCTTTATATTCTATCTCCTTATGTTAAAATAAGCATATCTTCAAACACAATGTATAAAGATTCATCCTCAGATTACACACGAAACATTAAAAAGCATCGTCTTTGCACTTTCAGAGTTCAACGTTAATATCAAAAGTATATGTCTGATCGTATAAGACCTCAAAAGCTGGAAATTGTAGCGAATCTGCTGAAATTCAATGCTGATGCTTGCAGCGTCGATCAAACGTTTCGTTATCCTTAGTTAAACATTAAACCACTTACCTATAAAGCTGTCCTCATCGTTAGCATGCAATGCGTGCATGACTAACGCGGCGAGGAGCGCGGGGCGCGAGGGCGGCAGTGGAGGCGCCAGCCCGCGCAGGCTCACCGGCGCGGCGGACCAGATTGCCCCGCAGAGCATGCCCTAGCGCTCCGCCCCCGGCATCGCCGGTGACCAACCCTGAGAAAAAAAATAACGCTACGTTAGAAAAATGAATAATCATCCTTAGAGCGCGTGCACATTCATTTTTATTTTAGGCATTTTTATGTAATTTATAAGCTCAATAATCTACAAGTGTGTTACATCTTAGGTCTCTACATCCTTACTAGGCCTTACCATGAAGTGCGATCGAGGCCTATTGTAATACATGTCATTATTTAAACTAAAACTTTATTGTACTCGTATACATAATACAATTGAAGTTTAAATAGTAATTATTATCAGTACACATTTGACATGTGTCGACTTCGGAATGCCTCGACATTTCTCGATATCCTCAGGTGGCACGTTTCAGTGTGCCACCTAAACATCGTGCACACCTAAAAACCACAGCACAGTTGTTCTAGTGATACTGAAAAATTACCTGCTATGCCATGCCGCTAGAGACCTTAGTTCACTAATGTCGATGACAAATATCATACAAATTCAGTATTTTCTTTGTATTTATATTCTATATTCTTTGAGCGGCAATTTTTACTCCTGTGGCACGCCGCACATTTAGGGGCGGCAAAATTTGTTAAAGAAAAACCTTTTTTTACGCCGCCTTTTTAGAGACACATAAATTGTATAAATCACATTTATTGATAAACGGTTTTTGTACACTATTGGTTTATTATTTGATTGCTACTTAAAGAAACAAACAAAGAACTCTGCGACTCCATTCTAAAACAAAATTACTAATACAGCATATAGTTATTTACTGTGATTGAACCTATAAATCATTTGTGTTTAACATACAAGGCCGTGCATCCAGCAGTTTTATTACATGTCGTAAAATGTAGAATTTATCTGGACACGAGAGGGTTGAATTGGGGTCATTGCAACTTGGGCACGAATGACTCGTCATCACTCGTTACTGTTCAAAGCTGGGCACGGACAGTGGCAGCGCAGGATTTGAACTTAATGTGGGCAAGGCATATTTTGCGAGGCCCCCTGGTGGTGCAAGAGGAGCAATTAAATAAAAAAACAATTGAAATAAAAAAACACTTCTTCATAAAATTATACATTACCAAAAAATTTCTAAAGGAGAAAAAAAATTATGCTTTTGGATTTTTCATACTATTTTAACCGCGAGGCCGTGGGCGGTGACCCATACCGCCCACGCCTTACGCCGCCACTGGGCATGGGAGTGAGAGGGTTTTAGGCCATAGTCCAACGCTGGGTATTGAAATATTGGTAGACTTCACACACCCTTGAGAACTTTTTATAAAAACTGCCAGGTGTAATGGTTCCCGATGAATTCCTATTAAGCAGATGAACATTTATACTACGGACATAATTGAGAAAAAAAGATACAGTGGAATTGAAAACTTCCTCCTTTTTGAAGTCGGTTAAAAATCAATAATGCGTGCCGGGTATTCAAACTCCGGAATTTTTGCTCCATTAGGAAGTAACATAAGCTGTGTTTTCTGCATTTTTCATAAATAGTATTAAATGAATATCAGAATTTTAATTTAATTGGTATAATTAAAAATATCTATTAAGGGCTTGTGTTATATAAAGCTATCACTAATTTCGAATAACAAACAACCCTTAAACGTGTAGGGTTGTCATTGCATAGAATGTATGCATACATATCATTGTATGTACGAGGCCACGTCGCTTAACCTTAGAGTGGCAGTATCAGGGCTGTAAGATAAATCACATAAGATAAGTATAACATAAAACATAACGTAAGTAAAAAAGACGCTTTCTACACTTATAGCCCCACACTAGGATTTTCTCCTGTGTCGTGGGTGCCATGGACACACAAAAACGAATACAAAAACATCCAGACCAAGAACAAAAATCTAAACTCATCATTCATATTTCTGTCTGGCCGGGAATCGAACCCGGGACCCACTGCGCGTCAGACC